>MEIZ01000074.1:0-48590 GCA_001723225.1 Globodera ellingtonae
ATTTTAAGCATTAAACTATATCTTAAACTCTTTATAAATTTAAAATTGCATTCAAGATGTGTTATTAGTTTATCATTTTGCGTTGCTAAATATTTGCTTTTATCATTTGGTTGATGTATTCTGTTGGCATTTTATAGGAATTATATTTGTAATGCAAACTATGCTATTTAGATTATAAAAATTTATTATTTTTTAATATAGTCGATTCTGTGATCATTTCGTTTACTTTAGTTATTTGTTATTTTATTGTAAACAAATTTTTTTAATTAAATTTATTATTAAGCTTTTTTTTATAGCACTCTTGTTTAACAAAACCTTAAGCATAACTTCCTATATAGTATTAGCAAATCGTTTGGGCCAAGAAGTAACAGTAACTTTCAAAATTGGTTAATTTTAGTTCTGATAAAGTTTGGCTAGTTGTTTATTTGTGAACTGATCAAACCGCCTTAATTTCTGTTATAAATTAAAATTTTAAAATTTGTTCAGATCCTTTTAGGCATTCATTTTAACAATAATCTTTTTTTAATTTTAAATTTATTATTATTTTGTCAACGTTTCAAAGTAATAATTTATTTTACAGTTTCATTGGCATTTTATATATTAATTATACTTTATAAATCTTTATAACTAGAATAAAATATTTAAATGCACAAAAGTTTTCTTCCGCAAACATAGACTATGAATGCGACCTGCTCATAAGTGTTGAAGTTTAAGTTGGTTGATTTGGTCTTGGTTACGTTTTTTAAAGTTATAATTTTATTGTAAGTGAGTAAATAACATTGTTTTAAATAAATTAGTTATGGCTATTTCGGGTGCAAAAATTTAATATTAAAGTTATTGTTTTGGGTATAAGTTCTCATGCTTTTTAAATTATTTAAAATTAGGTTGGGCATCATTCTTTTTAGTAAATCCTTTTTGCCTTTAATCTATTACAACGCCATTTTTTACAGTAAAATTTAAAATAAACAAAATTATATTATCATACTGAATACAAGCTCCGCAAACTTTGTTCATATTATAATTTAATATTCAAATATAGCCGTTGTTTTTAACTTATTAAATCTAGCAAAATTTGTTTATTTAAAACAACATTGTTTGAAGGTAAAACATTTAAAAAAAATATACTTACAATTTTAAATTCTTTTTTTTT
Organism: Globodera ellingtonae; assembly: GCA_001723225.1. Classification (NCBI taxonomy): domain Eukaryota; kingdom Metazoa; phylum Nematoda; class Chromadorea; order Rhabditida; family Heteroderidae; genus Globodera; species Globodera ellingtonae. The sequence continues at coordinate 1,151 of MEIZ01000074.1, forward strand.
AATAACTTATCCGGTACTTTGCTCAAAATAAGAAACTTATCATCGGCTGTTTTTTGAAATATTTGTTTTATAAGTTTAATGGCGATTAGAGTAAGTGTGTCTGTCCGGAGATATGGTTAGTCGGTCGTACCCAGTCGTCGATCGTTCATTGTTGTACGTCTTTTGTTGCACCCTAAAATCAGAACAAAAATATACAGAAGAATGTCCGCTAACATTTTTTGAATTCACACGTAATAGAACATTTTTTATTTTCTATTTTAAGTTTTTCTTTTTTTGTCAGATTTTCAAAAATATAATAGCTCTTAAAATAATATTGTTGTTGTTCATATTATTTTCATGTCTATAGCTTTTCTGTTCGAAATTTTTTGGAATAAATCATAAATATTATGTATTTTAATGCTTTAATTAAAGCAATAAGATTTGTCAATAATTGTTATGTAATTTTGTATATCCATTCCCTTTTTGCACTTCTCGATCCAAAGGATTTCGCTGAACTTTTGTTCATTTTAATTTAAGTAAACATATCTAAAATTAAAATGATAGATGTTAAATTAAAGGTTTGACTTAAAAAATCAACATTTATTGTTCCTTTTAAAAGATTAGCAACCATAAAAATTATTAAAATTGATTCATATAATTATGTGCTTGTTTTTAATAATTTTATGATAAATAATTAAATTGTTTTAATTAACTTTTTTTCTTCCGATGACTTTGCACAACACCTCAAATGATCTTTGTCGACTTAAGCGCTTTCCAATTCTAAGCAGAGTTAAAAAACATTGTAATGAAAAGATTTTGTTTGTAATATTTTCTTATATTTTAGACTGTAGTTTTTAATCAATTGTTTCTGTTTCATTTATTTAGACGTAAAAATAACATCATTGAATAAAAGATTAATGAGTTTATTTATAAGAATTAATTAGTCTATATTGCACGTTCAGGTTACAAATAATGGTTAAAACATAATTAAGATTTGATTAATTGATAAACGAACGATTTAGTTTTGAAAAAACATTAAAATATAAATAATGTAAGAGTCAATTGATTGTTATTGAATTTGTCCGGTGATTTTGCATACCGGCTCAAATGATCTTATAATATATAAGTTTAAATTCTTTTTATGAAAATAGTTTTCTTTCAAAAGTTCCGCCAGCCTAATGTTCCGGCACTTTTTTGATTCCCTGTAGCGGCGGTTGTCGTTCAGGGTGTAAAAATATTTACATAATTCAAATAATTTTTATATTTAAAATTAAAAACCGTTTAAAATAAAATTGCAAATAGCCGATTCTATCGTTCATTACGCGTAGAATTATTTAACAAAAGTAGTCAAACATTGTATTGGTTTTAAGGGTTAATTAAATCTTAATGAATAGTTAAATTAAGTTTAAGAATTTTTTATTGAGGAGCAGTAAAAGCTTACATTTCTTGAATTAAAGGGTGTCGAAATTTAAAGTTGGTCGGACATCTTTATTCAATTTTAATTTTATAACTAGAGCTGGGATTTTCAGTCACTAAAAACTCAAAAATAGTCAGTCAAATAATCCTTAAACAAGCCAAATGAGTCACTAAAAGTGCTAAATTTAGGGCGTATAAACTGGTCAAAATTTTGTTTTGCGTTATTTATTAATCAAAATTCATTTTGTGATAACAATTTCAACAAAAGCAATTCAGTCAAAAAAATTTCTAAAATATGGATAATTAAAAAAATTCTTTTGACTGGCAGAATTTTTAGTCTTGACAAAAGGTCATTTTAGGGGTGCATCACTAAAAAGCTTTCAGAATTTTATGTATATTTTATTTATTTCAACTGCTTATTAGGTACTATAAACTATTATGTAGAATGTTTACTCTAATAAAATGAATAATTATTTAACCAAATTTTCGTCGCTTTTGATCTCTTAAAACGGACTTACGGAATTGAACTTACAATTCTCTCATTTCTTGATGTTTAGTGTTTTTGTTAACCATTATTTTTAAAATAATTCTTTCAACGTTGTTTTGCTAGCTATTTTGGTTTTATTTTAACTAAATTTGATGTCTAATAAAACATTTTGATTCTAAGAATTTTTTTAAAATCACCCGCCGACGGTCATGCAAATTGCATTTATTTATTATTTTAGTTTCTATTTTTATAAACTTTTTACTTTGCAACTGACTCACTTTGATTTCGGTTGGATGACCTTCAGCCATTGGTTTGGTTCTTTTCTTGTCAAAGATTACGGTCCAAATGTGAATGAAATTGATTAAAAATTTTCATAGCATAAAAATTTAAATTTCTTTGTTTTAAAAGTCTTTTTTTACATACCAATTCAATAAAATTAAGTAATGCCTTTGTGTTATAATTATAACAAATCGTTATTATTCATAAAAATATTTTTTGAAAGATACATATAGGGAATTTATTGTTTCAAAATTTTTATAAATTCATTTTTTGCTGATTAGGAAGTTTTAGGTCACTTTTTCAATTAGTTTTTATAAAAAATTGTTAAAAATTAATATTATTTATTTACAGTATAATGTAGGGTGGTTGTTCACGGTCGGTTTTAAACCGGTACCCCCGGTAGAATTTTCAAAAAAAAATGTGGGAGGTGGGTGAGTCGGCAGTGACAATAGGCGCCGCCGAGAAAATTTTGAAATTTTGACTCTATTTATTAAGAGATTTACACCAAAAATTTCCTATTACGCCTAAAAACTAAGAAATTTTCACAGTTTAAAAATGTGGCAAAAACAGAATCTCAAAAAATTTGTTAGGAGATTTGCAGCCAAAATTTAAAAATACGGCAACTTTTTGAAGCTTTTTCTGAGTGGTAAGAGTCCAGCGGCGTCGCCGTAAAATAAGGACCCCATCCATTGTACTGCTGATGATTTTAAATCCAATATAAAATGGAAAAACTCCTATAAAAATCCCATCATTAGGGGTGTATTTTTTAATCCGAAAAACCGATTAACCGGTAACCCCGGTTTTCGGTTTAGGTTTTTGGGCCAAAAAAGCCGGTTTTCGGTTTCGGTTCGGTTAACCGACCGTGAACAACCCTAGCATAAAGCTTTAATTTTAAAAAAAGTTAATACTAATAATTAAAATTGAACTGTTGCTGAATTTTTATATAAATTTGTCGTACTGTTAATAAAAACATAGCATATAATAATATTTTAAAAATGATTCTTTTTTTTAAATTGTATTGGGTTTGAAGATGTATTTGCATTATAATATAAATTGTTACTGCATTTTAATATGTGTTACTAAATAATTTATATATCTTTATTAAAATTTAAAAAAAAAACAGAACATAATACTATTTAAAAATCATATTCTATACATTAATAAACATTGATTATTTTCGTGAAAGTAATAAACATTGATTATTTTCGTGAAAGCTGAATTTGGTAATGCAAACATCGGGACTCAAAATATCGTAGCTAGTAGTTGATCTTCTATTTGTCCGCCTGTTGTTTTTTAGGTTGCATTTATTTATTATTTTAGTTTCTATTTTTATAAACTTTTTACTTTGCAACTGACTCACTTTGATTTCGGTTAGATGACGCTCCGTCTCGTCAGCCATTGGTTTTTTTCTTGTCAAAAATTACGGTCCAAATGTGAATGAAATTGATTAAAAATTTTTCATAGCATAACAATTTAAATTTCGTTGTTTTATTTATAAGTTATTGAAAATATACTAAGTAAACTTTATCTAAAGTATTATTCAATTAATATATTTTATTTTATACCAAGTAATTATTTTTTAGTTTTCTTGACGTGGGCTTCCGAAAAATCAGCAGCCGGAATCATCAGGTATATCGCAGATACGTCGTACACCACTGCAATGTCCGATGAGAGACTTCAATGACCGATCCTACCAAATTTTTATTTTTTTAAGAATTATCAAATAAATTATATAATTTTAATTGACTATCTTTTGATGGGTTTAAAATTGTAATTTATCACTTTAAAGCATTTGAATTTAAATGTTTTGGGTGGCAAAATCTTACTAAGTTTAGTAATTTATTGTAGTTTATAGTTTACATATATAGCACAACTTTCTAAATATGGGGTACATTAATAGATTTTGGTTGCAATTTTGTGTAATAATATTGAAAATTTATATCTTAGGTTGGACAGTAACAGTACCGGTGTTACAAAACCGGGTATTATTGATTCTTAGTCGAATAACAAAAAAACACATTTTCCTCAGTGAATTCAGTAAAACTTTCTGCTTTTTTTCCCCGGCGGCGCCTGTCGACAACGCTGGACTTCTCCCTTAAAAGCTTCAAAAACTATTGCTTTTAAATTGGTTGCAAATCTCGTAATTGAGTCAAAAATTCAAAAATTTTCTCGGCCGCCGACCTCCCCCCACACCCATAAAAGTAAAGCAGAATTCGCAAAAAGTATTCGTGTCGGATTTTCTTAACAAAAAAAATGCAATAAATCCAAAATACACTCCTTTTTTTTGAAAAATTCTTTTTTTTCAATTTCCCAAACCTAAAATTAAAAATTTTTCAAAAAATTCTTGATTCGAGAAATTTCTCGATTTTTTGGCTCGAGTCTCGGGGTCATTTCTCGGTTTGGAGTCTCAGTGCATTGAAAAAACTTGAAAAAGAAGGGGTTTTAAAAAATTCTCAGTCACGGATCTCGGTTCCGAATCCTTAATCTCGACTCTCACACAAAATTCAAGTCACGGTTCCAAAAAACGCCATTTATTATACTCTTATGTTATTTTATTTTTTAATTAAATATTTATATTACTTTAAAATTATTCTAAATGTGATTATAAATTTTATATAGTTTATAATTACGCTCATTACATTACTTGTTTAACTCACATTTTAGAAATGCTTTCTAATTGTAGCTTACGTTATTTATTGAATTAAAATTAAGTGTTATCTAAAATTTTAAACGTCGTCGAAGCCTGGTTGGAATTCCGATTGTTTCCCCTCTTGCAATATTTTAAAATTTAGACCTAACTATAATACCAATTCGCTGTGTTCCCGTTGTGTTTGAGTAAGCGTAACGACTTTGAGTCATTGCTTGTTATTATTTCTATTTATTTTATTAATTATTTGATATTCAAATTAAACATAGCCTTTTTAATACCAATTTATTTTCACCATATGCGGCATTTAAATAACTTATAACTTTAAAAGCAGCTTGAAATTAAATGCTTTTGTTAAATTTTAATCTTTTTTCAAATACGCAGATTAATAAGTAATAGTTGTTTTTTCCCGTTTTATATCCAACATTTCCAGGCATTAGATTTAAATTAGAAAAAATGGACGAAAAGTTGAAATATTAATTTGTTATATTTGTTGTTTATTTCAAGTTGTAATATTTTTGATTAATTGGCATTGCCGGGTTGCGCATAATTACCAGGACATATTTTGTTTAATTATATGTTATTATTATTTACACGTAATAGAACATTTTTTATTTTTATTTTTTCTTTTTTTGTTATATTTCAGAAAATATAATTAGAGGGGTCATTTATATGACAAAAAAATTTTCTTATTCAAGTAAATTTGATATAACGAATTTGTGTTATTTTCTTTTATTTTATATTTTTTTGATTTTTTGTTGAGTTTTATTACATCTTTTTTTAAAGAAATTTTTTATTTTTCTTGATTAGATTTAGTAATTTATAGTAATTAAAGCTCTTTGATATAGCTCTTAAAAATAAATACTGTTGTTTCATATTATTTTTAAGTCTATAGCTTTTCTGTTCGACTATTTTTTGGGATAATTCATAAATATTATTTATTTTATGCTTAAATTAAAGTAATTGTTGTGTAATTTTGTATAATCCATTCACTATTTGCTCTTCTCGATCACAAGGATCATCGCGGGACTTTTTGTTAATTTTAATTTAAGTAAACAATATCTAAAATTAAAAACGATAGATGTCAAACTAAAGGTTTGACTTAAAAAAACAACATTTATTGTTCCTTTTAAAAGATTAGCAACCATAAAAATATATTTAAAATTTTAATGTTTTGAAAGCTTGATGCATATGTGCTTGTTTTTAATAATATGGTTGCTTCGATAAAACGATAATTTTAAATATTTATTCATTTTAGATCCTAAAAAAAATATTGTTTATATATTTTGGGGTTATATATTTAAATGCTAAGTACAGTCTTCTTAATGGACTTGCCATGTAAATATTTTATTAGAAGGTTTATTAATTTAAATTTAATAGTTAATTATTATTTACTAAGAAAATATTAACATGTTAAGTTTTTCTTTAAGTCTTGTTTTATAGAAATTTTTTTTGTTTTAGTTAAATTATTATATAACGAATTCAATGTTTTTAAGACTTTCAATTATATTTATGCTTATGAACTAATGTATTGATTTTTACACAATAATAATTTATTTTATTTTTATTATGGGCAGCTGGTACCAAATAATTTACGCTTGGAAAATGTAGGATATTCGTTTTTTTGCTTAATTATTTCATGCATTTTTTATCCAAAAATACGTTCAATAATTACCTACTTATATTTGGGTTAATGTTGCAAATCGCGAAATTTTTCTTGATTAGATTTATTATAGTAAATTAAAGTTTCTTTGATATAGCTCTAAAATAAATATTGTTGTTGTTCATATTATTTTCAAGTCTATAGCCTTTCTGTCCGACTATTTTGGGATAAATCATAAATATTATTTATTTTAATGCTTAGTGGTCCAGACCACAATTCCGGACCTTCTGTGTGATGTTTGCACTAGGTGCGCCATCTACCATAGTCACTCTTGTTGCTGGCTCAGCCGCTCTTGTTTTTGCTGTTATGGTAAAATAAGGGTGGAGGGTATATGCTATTTCCGGTATGTTAAATAATATAGATAAAATTTACAAATTTTTATTTTTAATATAAAAACAATATTTAGTACTTTGTCATTATTTTGAACATTTCGTAAATATTTAAATTTTGTTGTCAAACTATTTATATTATGAGCCTTTTATAAGTTTAATGTTGATTTAAAGGTGTCGGAATATAAATGTTGGATAAACATTTTTAAACAAAAAGTTGGAGGGGAGATTTATTGGTTTTATCAATGTAAATATTGTATTTAGATTCTTCGTTTAGTCCTTTCTACTTTAATATTTGGCCAATTTCCATGAAGCAAATTAGTATGTCTACCGTTCGAGGTCCAAGTGGCCAGTAGAAGATTTGTCATGCCGAGCTTTCATGCAGACATGTGAAGTGGAGTGAAAACTTTGTTCACAGATGTTGTTTTATATTGCAATTTTATTTATTTTAAAATGATATTGAAGATAAATATATGTATTGTCTCCAGTTCGTTTGCATTTTAAGGCTTAAAGTTTTGTCAGTATAAGATTATTTGCAAATAAAAAAAATCGATTTTTGTTTTTCTGCTTACTCACCTGTTGGGATCGGTTTTACATTTAATAAGGCCAAGATTCACCGTTAGCAACGGGACGTTATATCAGTTTCTATGAATTTTTTTATATTTTATTAAATTATCTTATTTATATTTTACCTATCTGGACAGTTTATATTCTTATGCCAAAATTATTTTATTAAAATTACTTATATTATTTATGTAATTATTTTTTAGTTAGTAATTATTAAATGCTCACATTCGGTGAGTGGCAGGAGGTCGCTGGGGTTCCCGGCAAAGCTTCTGCCGCGTCTGCTTGACCAATGAAGCAGTCTATAAATATCATTCCTTAAATTACAAAAATCCGTTTTTTGTTTTTATAGTTTAATCATGTAAAGATAAATAATTTGAGCTAATTCCTGCTTAAATAGTATAAATAAAGTTCATAGGTTTAATTTAATCAATAATTCGTTTTTTGTCATTATATTGCTTGCGGCACATTAAACTATTAAATTCTTTTTTATTAATGATTTTTTAAACATTTAAAAAACCAATTAAAATGAATTTACAATAAACCGACTTTACCGTTCATTACGCGATTAATTATTTTTATTAAATATTGCACTGGCTTTAAAAGTTATTTAAATCTTAATGAATAGTTTCTTTTGTCGCGTCCAGTCCCACTTTTCAGCTGCCACATTGCATACAAGGTAATGCAGCTAAAATAAGACTTTTAAAAATAAATTATATAAAATTAAAAAATGATTAATTATGTAATTTCTGGTCATTTTAGACGCTAATAATAAGTAATAACGTTGAAATTGTTGTTTCATTGTTTTATATACTTTAGTGATAGCTTTTGCTTAATATATTTTAATAAAAAGTGATTGGATTTCCGTCTTTGATGTGCCAAATTTCTAAATATAATATATTTTTAACTTCAAAAAATTGTGTTTATGATTTTATTTAGAAATATTGTGTTAGGCTGTTTAGTTTCATTCGGGTTTCTTTAGTATTATAAATAGTCTCCATAATAGTAATTGATGCCATAAGGCACTTCGTTTAAATTACATTTTTAATTAACTTTTTTTTGCTAAATTGTAATTATAATTATTTGCTATAATATTAATAAAAAATAATTCAAATAACAATGTCGTACATTGACATAGTGCAAATATTATTGCTTCTTTTACTTCCAGCCTATGATTTTTTGAGTTTTACAAGCATAATAATTGTGCTCTCCTTTTGTTTTGATCCCTTTTGCCTCTCGGTGCTTAGTCATTGAAGTTTAACTTTTTTTGATATTAATTATTTTTAATGTTGCGCATATTAATTATTCTTATTAATATTGACTGCCAATAAATATTTTCTGATCATAAATTATATAAATAGAGTTACTAATCAATTATTAATTTTAATGTAATAATTAATTTTACTAATTTCGAGAAAAAATTGTATGGCCATGTAACAAGTTCCATTTTGTTTCGAATGCTACCCAATATTTTAAACGAATTTAATTTATATTAAAATTCTATTGATTATTAATTATTATTATATATATGTAAATTTATTTCAAATTTGCTTTTGAATATTAATCATTTAATTTTCTTTTTCGTTTTCGTTTTGAAGTTTATGAGTAAATATAGTTTTTTAGTGGTAACTGGTATTAACTTATTTAGATTTTTGTTAAATTTTTTTATATTATTTTTATTCATTCTTAAGAATATGTATCTTTTTCTTACTGAATAATAAGTTTTTTAATCTGATACTTTTGAAAACGGGACAAGCCTGGGCCCAACAGTCAGAATAACTACTAACAAATGACAAGTCGGCAATATTAGATACATTATAATTTTAAATATTCAATATCGTTGTCATACTTTTATTTTGGCAAATGCACTTTACCGCGAACGTGGTTTATTGGTTTATTTTGTGCTAGTTCCTGTAGTTAAAAGTGTTTTAAAATTTTTTTCCTGCCTTTATGTTTTAAAAAAAGTATTAACGATGCCCAATGAATTATGGAGTTTTAAGAAAGATTTTTAAACAAATTGTATTTTGTTTATTTATGGTGTAAATCGAACAAACCAGGAGTGGACAATTTCATAATCTTAAGAACAACAATATTATATTAGCTTAATTTAGTAGACAATTTTTATACATATGAATTTGTATAATTTTTTGAACTTGTTGAAAATTTGGTTGTCGGGTTCAGTTTTTACGAAATCTTGGTTTTTGATAATAATTTATTTTCAATTTGTCTTTAATTTGGAGTTTTTTTAATCATCTGTTTATAATTTATTATGTAAATATTAGTATTTAATAAATGATTTATTCATATAATTTTATGAAATAATTGCTAAATCTTATTTGTTGAATTAACTGACACTTTGGTCGAAAAGTTAAGTAAAAACCGCTGTAGAATGTCGTGTAACGCCATGTACATACGAACAACAAATGTGTTCAGCACCCTTGACCAGTTGCCATTGCGCTTTTTTATAATCCACCACAGTATGTGAAAATTACGCCTGGAATTGCTTTATTTGAAAAATATATTTTAAACATCACGCAATCATCTAATTATATTTTTTGGCTTTTCTAAATAAATTTTTTTAAGGATGTTTTCAGAATTTGTTTTTTTATATTTTTATTTAAAAAAGTTAAGACAATGAATGATTGTTCAAACTTCAGTGACCTATATTATTAATTTAAGTTTATTTCTACACATAATATTTTGTTATTTTTAAAAAGTATTATTTCTTTCTTGATTAGATTTACTTATATATAAATAGAAGAGAGGTAATTTAATGGACTAATCGACGATTCGGTGTTGTACCTATCGCTGTGTTCTCGTTCCAGCGTTGCTCGAAGTCGTTATGTAAACAAACGTTTCTTTGATATTTTTCAAAAAAAGTTATGCAATTTGTTGAGTTAAACAAAAAGGGATCTTTTTAGTTATTCTTATACTTCTTACGGATTTTCCTTTTTTATTGTTATAAGTAGAAAATATTAAACAATTTATAGTTATTTTAAAAACTCCGTTTATATTAGAATTTAAATTTTTTGTTAATATAGGATTTAAAAATAGAAATCTGCTCGTGTTTTAAGCTTGGTTAAATTCATTATCATTCATTTAAAGGTTTATCAGCTTATATTGTGATAATTAAATGCATTTATTTATTAATTTTTAAATTCATAATGTTATTATAAAACATTAATAAAAAACTTGCGGTGTTTTTTTTTTCATCAAGCGACCTGTTTTGACCAAAAGTGTCCTTTACTGGTCCGGGAATTTAAAATTTTTTTATCAAATTTGATAACAAATTATAAATACTAGTTAAAACGTAGGGCAGGTCTTCAAACCTTTGTAAGATTCTAAAGATTGTTTGGATTTTGTCCAATTGATTTATATACTTTTTACTCTCTTAATTTAAAAAATATTTTTAGTCATTCACAGTCTTTTTATTTGTATTTATTACAAATATATTTAGTTTAATGTATTTATGTGCCAATCGGTAGTAAAAAAGTTTGTAAATTTGAAATTTAATAAATTGTAATATATTAATATTATTTTATTTTGTTTATTTAAACTCTTTTGCAATTTGTGGTCAATTTCGTACTTCTGTATTAAGAACAACATTATTATATTAGCTGAATTTAGTAGGGAATTTTTTAAATAATTTATACGTATGAATTTTAAGATTGCATAATTTTTTGTAAACTTGTTGAAAGTTTGGTTGTCGGGTTCAGTTTTTACAAGATCTTGGTTTTTGTTTKAATTTTTTATTGCAAGTCTTTTTTAATTTTGGGTTTTTTTAATCATCTGTTTATAATTTATTATGTAAATATTAGTATTTATAAGTAAAAACCGCTGTAGAATGTGGGGTACCACCATATGTATATGGAGAACAACAATGTGTTCAGCACACTTTACCAGTTGACATGGCGTTTTTTGAAACGGATTATTGGAGACAGTGAACATAGTTGTGATTTTCTTTAAACAAATTTTATTCTATCCTTTTTAATTTGATTTAAATTTTTAATATTTTTATTTAAAACAATAAAATAGTTAAGACTATTTAGTAACTTATTTTTAAATAATCATTTATTTAAGTTTATTTATACACGTAATAGAACATTTGTTATTTTTAAAAGTTTTTTTCTTAATTAAATTTAGTAATTTAGTCAAAGAGGTAATAAGCACAGACTTTCATTCTCGACTGTGTTGTGGGTACCTCTGTGTTCTCGTACGATGACTTCCGTGTTAAAAAAAACTATTTTTAAATTCTAAAATTATTGTAATTTTTATTTGTAAAAGTTGAGATTATTTTTTATTTTTTATAAAATGATAAAATTGTTTCAAAATTATTCATTAGTGGGCGGGCAGTAGAAATAAAATCGGGGCTTTTGTTCAATGCAAAGATTATTACAGTTAAGAGTGATTTAAATATTAATAAATAAAATTATGTTGCTTTATCACTTTAATGTTAATAAATATTTGCTTTAATCTCATACAACGCCATTTTTATAGTAAACAAAATTAAATGAATAAATTACATACATAATACAATCGTTAATTGCATGTAAATAATAAATTTGACTTAATATTAATTTTTTTATTTTATTCTTTTATCGGTTATTTTCACTAAATTTATAATGATATTTTTTTAAATTATTTTTATTAAATAGTTGAATAAAATGTAAATTTTTATTTTAGTAAATTTTGCATGACTTTTTCAGTTTTGTGTTGTGAGTTAGCTCCATCAACTAGCTCTTGTAGCTGTCTCACTCCTTGTCGTTCGTAAGTATTTAATTTTGTTGGCAAACTATTTATATTATGAGACTTTTATAAGTTTAATGTTGATTAAAAGGTGTTGGAATATGAAAGTTGATAAACATCTTTAAACAAAAAGATGGATGGAGATCTATTGGTTTTATCAATGTAAATTCTTCGTTTAGTCCTTTCTACGTTTAATATTGGTCAATTTTCATAAAGCATATTAGTTTATGTTTTGTATTACACTTATATTTAAATATTATTTAGGTTTCAAATAAAGACAAAAAATTTTCGCTTTTATTTAGAGTAACTATGTCTTTAAAAGCAGTGGCGGGCAGACCATCACATACTACCATTAGATTATTAATTATTGACAAAAATGTGAAGGAAGACTCAGATCGAATGAGAGCAGATCTTCAAACCTTAATATATTCATAATGCGCTAATCGGTAGTAAAAAAAGTTTGTAAATTTGAAATTTAATCAAATTGTAATATTTCAATATTATTTTAATGGTTTATTTAAACTCTTTTCAATTTATTTCAATTTATTTAATTTTTATTTTTATTTAATATAAGTTCACAAACCGGGGAATTTAAATTTTTTTCTGATAACAAATTATAAATACTCGTTAATTACAGACATATTTACTTTAGCAAAGCCAAATCGAAAAGCTGCCGAGTTTTTGTACAAAAAATGAATAATAAATTGTTAATATTTTTAATTTAAATTTATTTTTTTGTTTGGTTTTTAAATATTTTTTTTTGCGCCGATATAAAACACTTCTTTATTGCACACGACGCTATGTTCAGGACCCGATGGATTTTTGCACACGGCGCGGAATCTACCATACGTTGATAATTTTTCTTAGTAAAGGTTCATAATGCATGGTTTAAACCGACCGCCAACAACCCTAGTTTGTACTTTAATTTTTTTTTTGCACCAAACTGAGTTATTTATGAAATGCACTTTTAATTCATTGATAATTTTGTAAACGAATGAACGATCCAAAACTTCATTAACTTGATTAAATGTTTATTTTTGTGAAAGAGTAATCATTGCATTTTTGAGCGTTTGACTCTTATGTTCCATTTAAAATGGTTAAATATACTTGAGTTTTTACTAGCAAAATTAAATCGCAGAATTCTTTTATGTGAGAATAAAATGAATTCTTTTTGATTTGGGGTTTATACGAAATATTCAATAAATGAAATTTAAAAAAATGGTCGATGAATTTTCTATGAGAATTAATAAATCGTTGATTAAATTATTACAAAAAATTTGTTTATTGTTTCATAGGTTTAATTATTTATACTAGATTTATTTAAAAAATTAATTTGATTTAGCATTATGCTATTTTGATGCTTATTTTTTGTGCTTAAATTTATTCTTAATTTTTACAGTCATCTTTTATAAAATTTATTGTCGAAATTGGATTTGTTTTATAAATTCGTAAAAGGAAGACCCAGCTTTAATGTTTATTTACATTTTAAAAATGTTATAAGATAAATTTTTTTATATGTACGATTAGAGGGTTTGCAAATTCACCTTTTTTAAGGTTCATAGCTACTTATGCAATTGAGTTAAAATTAATGTTATCTAAAATTCTAAACCTCGTCAAAACCTGGCTCATATTCAGATCTCTGCCTTCTTGCAATTGATTGCTTCTGCCTTTGTCGTTTTTAACCTATAATTACTATTTATTATTCAAAAAATATTCAATATTTTTATTTTATTTTATATTTTAAATTTTTGTTTACTGACATTCCTGTAGAGTAATTTAATTTAAGTCATGTTAATTGTAATGTCCTTTTGATTTTTTTGATATTTATTCGAATTTTAATTAGAGTTTTTATTTAGAAAGTTTAATTTTTAATTTATTAATGAAACTATTACTTGTTAATTTTTTTAAATTTTGTATTCTGTGGCTCGTATTAATTTGTTTTTAAAAAGTTGGTGTTAAATGAAATTTATTTCTGTTTTGTTTTGTGTATAAATCTAAAACAATCTGCGACCATTAATAAATTAAAGGTCCAGATTTAATAATACAACCTTTACATTTAAAGGGGCCAATAAATATTAAATGTCTTACAAATCCATTTTCATAAAAAAGAGCCGAAATTTAGACATACCTATGATATATTTATTTGTTTATTTTGCCATAAATTACTCTTTTTTGCCAATTTATTTATAATATTTATGACTTTGATCATATTTATTTCGTAACTGTTGTAATAAATCCAACACAATTTATTGTAAAATATGTACAAATTTAAGGTATGCTTGGACCCTGCACTTTTAACTTTGAAGATTTTAACATTTGTACATTTGTTGAATTATTAAAAATATTTTTAGATTTGATTTTCGGGTGTGCTCAGAAAACTTCAGTGTTTAATAGATTAATCATATCAATTTTTTAAATATTTTTGTTAAAAAATATTGTGAAAGAGTAATCATTGCATTTTTGAGCGTTTGACTCTTATTTTCCATTTAAAATTGTTAAATATTTAATCTTGAGTTGTTATTAGCAAAATCAAATCGCAGAATATTTTTATGTGACAATAAAATGAATTCTTTTTGATTTGGGTCTTTTAAATTTTAATATACAAAATAAATTCAATAAATGAAACTTTATTAATAAAGTGGCCATTCAATTTTCTATGAGAATTATTAAATCAATTTTTTATAAAATTTATTGTCAAAATTGCATTAATTTTAAAAATTTCGTAGTCAGTGGACATCGTAGTAAAAAACAAAAAATAATTTTAAAATGTTAATACAAAACTTAGCTCCAAAAGGCTTATTATTTAACAGTTATTAATGAGAATAAAAAATAATTAGTTTTCAAAACAATAAACCGATTAATTTAAAAAAAATCATTCTGATTACAAAAAAAGTTTAGTACTATTAGAAAAAAAATCTATTTATTCAAAAATTATATTTTAAAATATCAAAAACATGCATATCAAGCAGAATTAAAATTTATTTTAAGAAACTGAGAAAATCAGTGAATAAACATTTACTTTTAATTGTTTTTTAACTTTATATTTTTAATATATGATAAAAGGATACTTTCAATGGCATTACGTATTTATAGATAAGTTCTTTTTTATAAAAATATTGCCCCGACATGGGTTTTTACTAAAATATAAATATAGCTTTAACTTAACCTTAAATTGAATTGTAAAATTATTTTTATTGCAGTTTTGTGCAATTAATATTGCACAAAATTTATATCTAGGGTTGGACAGTAACAGTATCGGTTAAACGGTTACGAAACCGGGTATTATTAATTCTTAGTCGAATAACAAAAAAAAAAACACAGATTTTCCTAAGTGAATTCAGCAATACTTTCTTTTTTCCCTCCGGCAGCGCCTGTTGGCAACTCTGGACTTCTCCCTAAAAGCTTTAAAAACTATCGCTTTTAAATTGGTTGCAAATCTCGTAATTGAGTCAAAAATTCAAAAATTTTCTCGGCTGCCGACCTCCCCCACCCCATCGCAAAAAACGAGTATTCCTGCCCAATTTTCTTAGCAAAAAAAAATGCTAAATCCAAAACTCCTAAAATTAAACTTTTTTTTTGAAAAATTCTTTTTTTTCAATTTCCCAAACCTAAAATTAAAAATTTTTCAAAAAAGTCTCGAGTCGAGAAATTCTCGGTTTTTTGTCAAGCAAGACCTCGAGTCTTGGGGTTATTTCTCGGGCTGTAGTCTCAGTGTGGTGAAAAGWCTTGAAAAAGAAAAATTTTTAAAAATTTTCAGTCACGGATCTCGTTTCCGAATCCTTAAGACTCAACGCTTACACAAAATTCAAGTCTCGATTCCACTGCTCAAAAATATTTTATTAATTGTTCTACAATTTATTATTTTTTAATGAATATTTTCAAAACGTTTTTGAGAACAGAACAGATCCAAAAAAGTTGCAACAGGAAAAAACTGGCCTAAACCCGAAAAAACCGGTTTAAACCGGTTACAAAAACCGGGCGTACCGGATTTTGACCGGTACTGTCCAACTCTATTTATATCAGCCGATTATCAATTTTTGAATTTCTTACTGGCCTTGCTAAAAGTACATAACTTTTATTTATAATTACATTCATTACTTTTTTTGTTTTGATTTTTTATTTTAAACTATTTATAATAGATCAATTTACAAACTCGAATAATTGATTGATAATTGGTAAAAAAGACGATCGATCGTTAATTGATTAAATGTACTTAAAGTTATATATTATTTTTTCATTTTTAATTTGTATATAATTTATTTTGCGCTCGTATGACTTTGACTCTACCGATTATACTAAATTTTTATTTTTTAAGAATTATCAAATAAATTATATAATTTTAATCGACTTTCTTTAGATGGGTTTAAAATTGCAATTTATCAGTTTAAGCATTTGAATTTAAATGTTTTGGGTGGCCAAGTACAGAACTCCTTTTTTTGTCGTCTTGTCAGACCGGACTTTCTTTTCACGATGAATACAAATTATCTCAATGTTTTTTAAAATTATTGTATTTATATTTTAATTATATATTGATTCAATTTATTTAAATTTTAATTTGTACATTTAAATATTTTGTAAACTTTTATGGTAAAAAAAATTCTTTTAATTCTGAAACTTAATCATGCCTAAACATTTTTCATTGTAATAAGATATTATGTAGCCTAAAAACAATATTGCCATTTTTATTCTTAATAAGGTAATTACATATTTACGGATTGAATCACTTAAAAATTATAGGTAATTATTACTGCATTTGAATATGTGTTCGTTTATATGTCTTTATTAAAATTAAATTCAATTAATGTCGTAATCTTTTTTTAAATGTTCATAATGTTGAAGACAAATTATTATTTATATCGCAAAGTTTCAAATACGCCGAGTAATAAATAATAGTGTTACTTCATTGTTTTTTTAATAAGATTATTGATTGTTCAATAATAGCTTTTGCTTTGATAAATTTTTATGTTTAATTTGGAGTAAAATTAAATACAAATTTGTTCGTTCCTCCGGCAATAGTCCAATAAGGCTAAAAATGTTATGGTTTTTCGAATCTTTTAGAATTTAATTTTTTTATCTTTGAAATCTTTTGCATATTTGTAATAAAAATTTC
This sequence comes from Globodera ellingtonae, assembly GCA_001723225.1. NCBI lineage: Eukaryota > Metazoa > Nematoda > Chromadorea > Rhabditida > Heteroderidae > Globodera > Globodera ellingtonae. The sequence goes on from MEIZ01000074.1 coordinate 18,371, forward strand.
AAATGCTAATATCGCAAAAGAATTTAAAGGTTTTCCAACTACACGTAATTAGATGGAATAATTTTTGGCTAAAATTTTTTATGGGGAAATTTATCAATGTTTCTCATTTTTTAAGAGAGCAACAATTATTTAGTTTTCTTGAATAGGTCTGTGTCATTCAACTCCCACAAAAAAATTATATTTGATATAAATTTATATATGGATTACAATCGTGATAAAACGATCATTTAAAAATTCTGTAGATCTTTAAGCTTCTAATTTTAAGAGTCTTGGCAACTCTCATAATTTGTTATTATTTTTTTTTATAAATATAAACTGAATTGAACCATCTCTATTTACTTGCATTTTGTTCAAGTTGAGCCGTTTCGCTAATTAATTATAATAAAAAATTAAAGTCCCCAACGTGATCGATACCGCCGTAATTCATAACAGAAATTTTGCCAATAAGTAACAGTAACTTTCAAAATTGGTTAATATTCATTATCATTCATTTAAAGGTTTTTAATTGTTCAATACATTGTTTAATACTATTTTTTGATTAAAATGTATGATTAAGAAGCATTAATTAATATTTTTAATCTTTAAATATTTGTATTTATGATTTTTACTTAGACTTTTGTTGCGGCAAATTAAATTCATCGCCTCGTCCTCACAAATTAGTGTTTTTATATGTTAAACTTTCATTTTTTACACTTATTTTAACTTTTGATAATTTAAAATTGCATTCAAGATGTGTTATTAGTTCACATTTGCGTTGCTAAAGATATTTGGCCCTTACTTTAGTTATTTAAATTTTTATTTGAACTTAAAAAATAATTAAGTAAGTTATATTTTTACCATTTATAGCGTATAGAATTTTAACTCCAATGACTACGAAATTTATACGATTTATAAAATAAATCCAATTTCGACAATAAATTTTATAAAAGATGACTGTAAAATTAAGAATAAAATTAAGCCAAAAAATTGCATCAAAAACATTAATACTAATGAAATTAATTTTTCAAATAAATCTAATAAAAATAATTAAACCTATGAAACAATAAAAAAATATGTCAACGATTTATTAATTCTCTTTGAAAATTCATTGTTTAATCTGAGGTCAAACAACAAGCTTCAAAATCAAACTCGAGAAAGCAAAACCCCCATTATCAAAGATCAAAGAACGTTTAAATATTTTAAAACTCCATAATTATGCTAATCAGATTAATATAATTTATCAATTTGAATATGGCAAAATTACTTTCGATCAAGCCACGGAATACATGTGATTAGCTAAGCCATGTTCTCACCCAAATTGATTGCCTTGTCACTTTGATGTCTCCAATGACTACGAAATTTATGCGATTTATAAAATAAATCCAATTTCGACAATAAATTTTATAAAAGATAACTGTTAAAATCAAGAATAAAACAGAGCCCAAAATATTGCATCAAAATAGCATTAATACTAAATAAAATGAATTTTTCAAATAAATCTAATAAAAATAATTAAACCTATGAAGCATTGCTTGATTTGAAATTTTTGGCTTTTTAATTAAATTTTTTAAGGATGTTTTTCTGAATTCGTGATTAATTAAGGGTTCTTTATTAGTTTATATGTCTTTATAAATTCAATTAATGTCTTAATGTTATTTTAAATGTTCATAATGTTAAAGACAAATTATTATTTAATTATAAAAAGATAAAAAAATAACAGTAAAGATTACAATTTAAAAAATCAAATTCTATACATTAATAAACATTTATTATTTGCGTAATATCTTAATTTGGTGAATGCAAATACTGTCCTCTCCGGACTCGTTGAGGATGTCGTAATCAGAAGCCGATCGTTCAATGTTGTCCTTTGTTGTTTTTTATGTGGCATTTATTTTTAACTTCATTCAACCTCGACACATCCGCTTCTTCATTATTACTTAATTAATGCTTCAACTGAACTGCGAATTTTATTTATTATTTTATTGTTATTTTGTTAAATTTTACATATTTTATATTAAATAAATTTAGCCGTTTTTATAAAGATGTTTTCTTTAAATTAAATTTTTTTTTCGTATTACTTTCTTTACAAATTTTGCTTTCATAACTTTTTTTTTACTTTAGTAAAATCATTATTAGATTTGCATTTATTTTAAAATTTTATTATAGTTTTTTTTATATTGCAACTACATTTAAAGTCATAGGCTTCTCTTATTTGGATAATAAAATAATGACTAAAAGTTATTCGGTTATGTTTTAAAATCAGTTTGAATTTCTTAAAAATACGGCCAGGCAAGTAGTACGAGTATCCCAGGGTGTGTCGGTGCCTGAAGTGGTCTTGGTTAAGTTTTTAAAGTTTAAACATTGTTTATAATTTGTTTGGTATAAAAAGCCTAAAACCGACAGACGATTTAATGTAAGTGAGTAAATTGTATATTCTTTTTATTGTTAAAAAATTACTTTTTACTATAATAATAAATAAACGCATAAACTTGCGCATTATCGGGCTTTTCTAAAAAGAGTTGTGATTATTGTTAACATCGTTTTGAATAAATTAGTTTATATACATATATTTGTGTATTAAACAAAATAAAAATAACATTTTAAGTTTTTGGCATAAAATCTTTTACTTCATTTATTCCTTTTATTTTAAAATCCTTAATTGTAAAATAGAGGTTGAATAAGCCGCTTTAAAGGCATCAATGACATGACAAAGATACTATTTTAGTGCTTATTTTTAATTGATTATTATTTTAAAAATTCTTTGTATCTTCCGCTGAAAATTAATTTTATTATTTATATTGGTTTCTATGTTGTTCAGCATCCCTCATTTGCGATAGCAAACGTGATTTCATAAATTTATTTAGCAGAAACTAAATCTAAATAATACTCTTAGTAGTTAAAATTAGGTATTAAATTTTTTAATACATATTTGGTCATTGCTGTTTAATAAATATTCTTGAACGTTTATCTCATTGTTTATATAGCATCATTCATTTCTGTTGTTATATTTATGTTTGTTACGATGAAATAATTTGACGTCTTCTTGATTGTTTGTCGTTCAGGATGTAAAAATATTTAACATAATACAAATAAATTCTTGGTTAATTAATTAAATTTATAAATGGCAGAAAAAAAACATTGAAATGAATAGATATCGTTTTGTAATATTTTCATAAATTTTAGCTTGTAGTTTTAATCAATTTTTTTCTGATTCATTTATTTAGACGTAAACAACCATCATTGAATAAAAAGATTAAATAAATTTATTTATAACAATTAATTAATTAGTCTAATAATGCACGTTCAGTGCTACAAATAATGGTTAAAATAATTAAGATTTGATTAATTGATAGACGAACGATTATCCTTTTGTAATAGAGTCGACGGGGGGGAAGTTATTCTACATTAAAACATTTTTTTAAAAATTTTTCTATTTTCTTGAGTAGATTTTTAATTAAACAAAAAACTAGATTTTATTTTTACTATACATAATTAGGTTATTAAAAATAATTTTCTAAATTATATTGTTTCCATATTGTTCATAAATCTTTCATCTGATTGATTCGCTCATTTAGCAAACCGGACTTCCTTTAATTCATGATAAAATTAATTTTTTTTTATTTGCCACAATAGCCGAAGTTTTGACCTCAGCGCTCGGCTTGATCGATATTGGTAGCGTTATTAATTTGTTCATAAAATATTTTATCATTTATATATATTATTTTATAAGACAAAACTTTTTGTTATTCTTTTGCTTCATATTTGCACAACCAAAATTCTAAAATTTCAATATTATATGCATCATTATTTTATTCGGTTTCATTAAAAACCAGTTTTACTATTTAAATAATTGATTTTTAAATGATATTATTTTATTTGAACCCTAAAATAGTCACTGTCCAATAATTCGATAGATATCCCCGATGATAGCTTCATTTCTAAGTAAGAACTATTAACGTTCAAATTTTCTACTTCAATTAAATTATTTTTTCTGTAAGAATTAATTTTAATTTTTGAAAATTATTTAAAATTGAATGATTTTTTTTCCTCAGACAAGATATTCTGCAATAAATTTAATATCGATCGACAATAATATTTTGATTTAAATATTAACTTTTTGCCATTCAAATTATAATATTTAAAGCAAAATTTGAAAAATCAGTAAAAACTCGACAAAAGCTTGAATTTGGAGGTGGATCTTATTATTGTAATTTTATTTAGTTTTTTAAATAATCTATAAATTTTATAAGTTATTTTTATTTAGGATTTTGTTTGACTTTTAATTTATTAAGTTGCATTGATCCATTAGTCGAGTTCGCTTCTCCATATGTACTCTCGTAATTTTTGATTGCTTTTATTTTATTTTTTTAAAATAAATCCTGATTTACTGACATAAGCCTTAAATTACATTTAAGTATCCGCTTCCTTCCTCTCTCTTGGGCGGACAGGCCATGAGCCTTGAAAAAAAAATTCAAATTAACAATTGCATATATTTGTTGTTATTTTGTTATTTTATATCATTTTTAATTTTTAATTGAAAATTATTTGGGTTGTCATTTTGGGCGATTTTTGGCCCAAAATTTCTGATGGAGTAAACTTGGGGTTCATAAAAAATTAATGGGTTAAGCAATAAACCTCAAATTTTGCATGTGGCTTCTCATTTCTTTGTTCTCGCCACTCACAACTTCAAATTACGATAAGCTTAGATTGTGAAAGAAAAATAAAGTCTCTAACAGACCGGTTCAAAAAAAGCACATTTGGTGTTTGGCTCATAGCTCAGCTCCACTCAAATGACTGTGGACAAAAAGAGTTCCCGAAAAAGGTAACAATTTATTGATCATAATACTAAATATTTAGAGTCATGATAGTATTTTGCTGAATTAAAAAAAAAAAAATTTCCTTTAAAAACAATTTTGCGAAAAACTTATGTTACACCCTAAATATTTATCAATTATCATTAAATAAATTTGCTCTTAAAACCGGCTTACGGCATTGACACTTACGACTCTCTCATTTCTTGATGTTTTACTGTTTTTGTTAGCTTTTTAAATGATTCTTTCAAGGGGTTTTTTGCTAGCTATCTTGAATTTATTTTATCTAAATTTAATTTTAAGAATTTTTTACAAAAAATTATCGCCCGACGTTTTTTTAAATATTTTTTTTTTATAAGTAATGTCGATTAAAGGGTGCCGAAATCATCTTTATTGCATTTTTATTCAATGTAAATATTGTATTTATTTTTAGTTAAAAGTTGTTATATTTATTTATACTTTTAATTTTGTATGAATGATTGTAATAAAACTTTAGTAACCTATTTTTAAATAATTATTTTTTTAAGTTTATTTCTATATGTAATAGAAAATTTTTTAAAAGTTTTTTTTTCTTAATCAAATTTTAGTAATATAGGTAGTCAGAGAGGTAATTTAATGGACTAAAATTTATTCTCGACTGGTGTGGGTCTTCTGTCTGCTCGTACCGGCGTTGCGTCGAAGTCGTTGTTTTCTTTGATTTCCCAAGTTGGCCTCCGTGTTAAAAACGACTTATTTAAATAATTTCTAAAATTAATAAAAAAATTAAATTTAAAAGTATAAATAAGCGAATTTCTATTGGTTTTTTCATTATGAAGTTTTCGCATCATTTAAATGAATTGAATCTTTGCATAATTATATTTTCATCGAGATTTAAACACCTATTCATTTATTTGCTAATTGTTAGTAAATAATTTTGTTAATTGTTTGAATTTTATTTTTATTTTTTGCATTATTTTATTTCACTTCATTTTTTAATTCAATTGATGTAGGATAATTACTCACGGAATCTTTTACAAATAGATTTTCGATTACAATTTTGAAATTATTGTAATAATTTTTCTTTGTATAATTTTTTATTTTATAAAATGATAAAGTTGTTTTTAAATTATCCATTAAAATTGGGGGTTTTGTTCTCGCAAACCTTATTACAGTTAAAAGTAATTTAAATTTAATAATAAAATTTCCTTTGTTTAATTTCTTTAATGTTAATAAATATTTGCTTTAATCTCTTAAAACGCCTTTTTATAGTAAAAAATTAAATAAATAATTTTATAAGTTATTGAAAAAAGTTTTTTTTACATACTAATTATTTATATTAATTAGATCCAAATTCAATTTGTTCACAATCGTTTTTTGAAGTCTTAGTGGAGACAGTGAACATATTGTGATTTCTTTTTGTTAATAAAAATTTTTACTATAATTTTATGCTTGATAATAGCAACATAATATAAGTATTCTATTCTTTTTGCAAATCAAGTTTTGTATTTATTTTAGGAAATGGAAAATTAATAAGATTTAATTTACAATTTATTAATGAAATAATTGACTTGATAATTTTTTTAATTTTGTTTTTTTGTGGTTCGTGTAATAAATCATTAATTTATTTTTTGTGTTTAAATGGCGTAATCTTTTGTTCAAAAGAATTGTTTTTTGCTGTTTATAAAATTATGCAAAAGCATAAAATCGTGAATTTATTTAATTTTGTTTTTTAATATGTTGTTTTTTTAATAATTGCAGATATTTATTTGTTGGCATTTTTTGTTATTGTACATTATTTTTAATTTTTTAAATTGAAAATTATTTGTTAATTAATACTTATATTAAAAAGAATGCATTCATTTTAGGAAAATTTGCATTTGTTTTTTTTTGAAATGTATATTTTAGACCGAATGTCCGTTATGTTTCACGACATATTTTTACAAAAAAATTATCGCCCGACGTATTTTTATATATTTTTTTTATCATTAATGTCGATTAAAGGGTGCCGGAATCATCTTTATTGCATTTTTATTCAATGTAAATATTGTATTTATTTTTAATTAATAGTTGTTATATTTATTTATACTTTTATTTTGCCTGATAGTGTTCGATAAGTGCTGGAGCTTCATTCAATGCTGGCTTGCAGCGTAAAATGATCAAAAAGAAGAACATCAGATTGGCGCTTTTTAGATTAAGAATCCACAAACACGATGCGAAACTCACGCTTGGCATTGTTTATTTGAAAAAAATATTTTTAAACATCACGCAATCATATAATTATATTTTTTGGCTTTTTTAATTAAAATTTTTAAGGATGTTTTCAGAATCTGTAATTAATTAAGGTTTCTTTTATAAATATAAGTTTTATTCTTTTTGCTCTTTTAATTTTTATTTAGTTAAGATCAAACTTCAGTAACAACGCCATTTTTATAGTAAAAAAATAAATAAATAAAAAGTTTAAGAATTTTTTTATTGAGGAGCAGTAAAAGCTTACCGGTTTTCTTGAATATAAATTACCGTATTACCTCTTTTAATTCCACCCTCTCTAATAATGCCACCACCTCTAATAATGTCGCCGGTCACCCCCTCTAATAATGGCACCCCCATTTAACATTACGAACCAAATTTATCATTTCTTTTCCACTGGGCAAATTTGACGAGATGTAACGGGGAAAAGGGTACCTAAACTATGATTAGCTAAATTTCATAAAATAATTCATCGTCTTCTCCAACACCGCTAAGCTCCAAATCATTTTCATCTTCTGACAATCCCGCTTCTTCAACATAATTTGAAAAAAGTCAATCTTTAGGGGTTTTTGGATTTTATTGCATTTTTCTTAAGGAATTTTTTCGAAAAAAGTTGGATTTTAAGGGTGCATTTTTGGGGTTTACATATTATTATTTCTCTTAAAGAATTTTTCCAGAAAAAAATTTTCTCAAAAATCAATCTTAGGGGTCTAATTAATGTCGCCGGTGGAAAAAAGGTAATACGGTATTTCAATTTTACACATTTAAATAACAAAGAGAGGATTTTTTTTATTAAAAAGTATTGAAAAAAGTTTTTTTTACATACCAATTATTTATATTAATTAGATCCAAATTCAATTTGTTCACAATCGTTTTTTGAAGTCTTAGTGGAGACAGTGAACATATTGTGATTTCTTTTTTTAATAAAAATTTTTACTATAATTTTATGCTTGATAAACATAATATAAATATTCTATTCTTTTTGCAAATCAAGTTTTGTATTTATTTTAGGTAATGGAAAATTAATAAGATTTAATTTATAATTTATTAATGACATACTTAACTTGATAATTTTTTTAATTTAGTTTTTTGTGGTTCGTGTAATAATTAAGAGTATTTTATTTATTTTTTGTGTTTAAATGGCGTAATCTGAACGATAACAATGAAGACAGATGTTGTCGGTTGGCGCTTTTTAGATTGAGAATCCACAAACACGATGCGAAACTTACGCTTGGCATTGTTTTATTTGAAAAAAATATTTTAAACATCACGCAATCATATATTTTTGGTAGAACTCTCGGGAGTTCTATTTTAGGAAATACGGTATCTCACTATTTTGCGGCGGGTTACCTTGGTCTCTTTGATCATAATACTAATATTTTAAGTCATGATAGTATTTTGATGAATTTAAAAAAATTAATTTTCCTTTAAAAAAATTTAAGGAAAAAACTTATGTTACACCTTAAATATTTTTATCTTAAATAATTTGCTCTTAAAATCGACTTACTGAATTGAACTTACGACTCTCTCATTTCTTGATGTTTACTTTTTTGTTAACAATTATATTTTAAAATAATTCTTTCAAGGTTTTTTGCTAGCTATCTTGGCTTTTATTTTAATTAAATTTGATGTCAATATAAAACATTTTGATTTTAAGAATTTACAAAAATTATCGCCCGTCGTTTTTTTAAATATTTTTTTATAAGTAATGTCGATTAAAGGGTGCCGAAATCATCTTTATTGCATTTTTATTCAATGTAAATATTGTATTTATTTTTAATTAATAGTTGTTATATTTATTTATACTTTTAATTTTGCCTTGATAGTGATCAATAAGTGCTGGGGTTTTATTTTAGCTTCATTCAATGCTGGCTTGCAAAGCATCAAAAGGAGCACAATGTAAGAGAAGAAGCGTTTGGCGCTTTTTAGATTGAGAATCCACAAACACGATTCAAGACTATACGCTTGGCATTGCATTATTTGAAATTTTTGGCTTTTTTAATTAAATTTCAATTGAACTGCGAATTTTATTTATTATTTTATTGTTATTTTGTTAAATTTTAACATATTTTATATTAAATAAATTTAGCCGTTTTTATAAAGATTTTTCTTTAAATTACCAAATTTAATTTAAATAAACAAGAATTTTTTTTCGAACTACTTTCTTTACAAATTTTGCTTTCATATTTTTTTAACTTTATTTTAAAAATTATTATTAAATTTGCATTTATTTTAAAAAAGATAGTTTTTATTTTAATATTGCAACTACATTTAAAAGCATTTAGGCTTCTCTTATTTGGATAATAAAATAATGACTAAAAGTTATTCGGTTATGTTTTAAAAGCAGCTTGAATTTATTGAAACATGTAGAGTCTGGCGCTTCGTGCGTCCCAGCTTGGCTTGATTGATATTGTTGATGGTTGCAAACCCGATTTGACGGTTCCCTCTTTGTATTCACTTAATTTATAAATATTGACATCATCACTTATTGTTTTATATATTATTAAAATCAAAAAATGCTTTTCTAAACAAATAATAATTATATTTTTTGGATTAAATAATTATGAGTTTTTAATATATTATTAAACGTTCATGCGTTCTTTAATAATGGGGGTTTTGCTTTTTGACTTCAATTTTTGAAGCCTGTGGCTTTTTTTGAATTACTGATTGCCATTTTTGCTAAATTCATTATCATATTTTTATTTTTTGCTTCTTTAAATACATCATATATTTTGTATTTCAAAATTTATCGGTTAATAAACTTTTCTGTAATTAATAAAATTTAATAATTAAAGCATTTGAAAATATTGGCTAAATATTAATTATAATTTTCAACTAATAACAGTTCTCGTGTTTTGTTAAAAAGTGCATTTTGAGATTTAAATTTCAAGACTTATTTAAAGTTCGATATATTTTAAATGAAGAATAACAACTATTTAATTTTGCACTATCCATTTTCATTTTATTTAATTTCTTTATTTTGACACTTTATTGAAATCTTTTTAATAATTTTGCTTTATTTATTATCACTTTTTTAGCGGCTTGCTCTTCCACCAAATCTCGGTTAAAAAAAATTGTTGTGAGCGTATGTTGCGGTTCTTCAAAGTTATTTTATTTAATTGAATTACATAGTTTAAAAATTTTATTTACCATATCAGATCATTTAATTAATTATTTAATTAGTGCTTCCAACTTGTAGCGCAAAAATAGCGTAAAATCAATTTGTTAAAGAATATAATTTTATACATTTATTTATACCTTATTGTTTGGAAATCAAATACATTTATTTTTTCCAATAATAAAAGCAAATTTAAGTCATTTTAAACTTTTAATAGGATTTTTTGATAATTTATATATTTAACTAATGTTAAAATATCTACTTTTACATGATGAATTAAAATCAGTGTATATATAATGAAACTTATTTTTACTAAATTTCAAAAAAGCCTTTGTCGAAAATTACAAAAACATTGTGCAAAAATAAACGTAAAAATTCAATAATTGCTTTAAAAAATGAAAGACGAAAAAGAATTTAATGAGCGGGGGAATTCGGCAAAAGTGTCCGCCCCCGCGGCCAAAAATCAATCTCTGGCGAACGGAACGTAAATGAGCAATCATTGGGCCAGGTGCACTCCGTTTGGGGCATAATTATGCAAAATTTTTAGATATTTTTCAAAAAAAGTTATGAAATGTGTTGAACTTATTGTGTCACTTTTTGTTAGAAAAGAAAATTTTGAAAACTTGTCAATAAAACCAAAGAATAAAATTATGAATGATTATTTGGAAGATTATATTTTTTTCAATCTCTCATCTTTAATTTATTATATACCTTATTTTATTTTCATAAAGATTTAATGTTGATTATCAATTACATGTTAAAGCGTCCGCACTTATTTTGTTATTATTAAAAGTAATTTTAATAAATAAATGGTATTAATTTTTTGTTTATTTTATTTTTTTTATTTTGGCTCTTTATTAAAAGCTTTTTAATAATTATCACTTTTTAGCGGCTTCTCTCGCAACAAAATCTCGGATAAAAAAAATGTTTTATAAATTTATGGTGTTTATATTTTGATATTATTATCATTACATTAATAATAATTTCAATTAATAAATGTTATTAAATTGAAGCAACAGTTGAGAAAATAAAACTGCATTAATTGTTTATTCTATTATATTATCCTGCTGTCTTTTACTTGTATATCGTTACTTATATATAAATAAAATGCAACTTATTATGATATGATTTATGTTAATTTTAATAAATAAATGGTTATTTCTTTTATTTTGGCTCTTTATTAAAAGCTTTTTAGTAATCTTCCTTTATTTATTGTCACTTTTTTAGCGGTTTCTCTCGCAACAAAAGCTCGGATAAAAAAATTGTTTTGAAGGTGCTCTGTTGACGTTTCGTCTAAAAATTTATTTAATTGAATTACTCACGTAATAAAATATCTTCTTTTATATGATCTTCAATGTTTATTTAAGAACTCCGTCATCCTTGAATGCTTTAAAATGATTTTAATTTCAGTTTTAACATAACCGATTATTTTGTTTATAGTTATAGATTATGCATTAAGCTATAATCTTAGAATAACATCAAATTTTTAGACGATTAAATTAAATAAAAGTTTAATTCAAGGAACAATCGATTGACTCTTATACTTAATATTATTTTATATTTTTCAAAATAATTCGTTCGTCTATAAATTAATCAAATATCGAAGCCAAAACATCCAGCCAAGAGGCAAGGATGATGACGTAGCTGAACAAGCATGAGACCTCTCAGGGGCATTTCAGCATAGAGAATAAATAGATGAATCATAATATTGCAAGAAACAAATTATATTTTTTATCTGATGAATAAGCCTAATTTGGCAAAAAAAAAACGTTTTGAAATCTATAACTTTTTTTAAACTTAACTAAATCAAACAAAATGCGATTCAAATTCTTAATGAGAAGAATCGTCAAGCGGTTCAACCTTTTAAAAAAAGCGCCCAACATCGGGGTTTTATAGTCTTATGGCCAAATTAATTCCACAACTACGAAATTTATACGAATTTATAAAAGAAATCCAATTTCGACAATAAATTTTATAAAAGATGACCGTAAAAATTAAGAATAAAATTAAGCCCAAAAAATTGCATCAAAATAGCATTAACACTTAAAAAATTAATTTTTCAAATAAATCTAATAAAAATAATTAAACCTATGAAACAATAAAAAAAAATATGTCAACGATTTATTAATTCTCTTAGAAAATTCATTGTTTAATCTGAGGTCAAACAAAAAGCTTCAAAATCAAACTCGAGAAAGCAAAACCTCCATTATCAAAGAACGTTTATAATATTTTAAAACTCCATAATTATGCTAATCAGATTAATATAATTTATCAATTTGAATATGGCAAAATTACTTTCGATCAAGCCACGGAATACATGTGATTAGCTAAGCCATGTTCTCACCCAAATTGATTGCCGTGTCACTACGATGTCCACTGACTACGAAATTTATACGAATTTATAAAATAAATCCAATTTCGGCAATAAATTTTATAAAAGATAACTGTTAAAATCAAGAATAAAATTAAGCCCAAAAAATTGCATTTTCAAAATAAACTGGTAAAAATAAATTAAACCTATGAAACAATAAAAAAAAATTGTAATAATTTAATCAACGATTTATTAATTCTCTTAGAAAATTGTTTTTAAATAGAACATAAGAAACGCTCAAAAATGCAATGATTATTCTTTCACAAAAAATAAACGTTTAATCAAGTTAATGAAGTTTTAAAACGTTCATTCGTTTACAAATTATCAATGAATTAAATTGCATTTCATGAATATCTCAGTATAAAAATATGTTTTATTGGCTTGTAATTTAGATAAATTAAAAAAAAACTTACTATTAAAAACATTTAGCATAAATTACTAATTACAAACATGACATAATCCAAAATAACAAAATATAAAAACCTACGGAATATTCGTTTTTGTTAAATTAAACCAGTTTTACTAAACAAGATACAATAAATTTAATATCCATACCAAACTGACTGCATTGTTCCTTAGATTATGTTACGAAATTTTAAAAATAAACCCTATTTTGACAACAAGATTTTACAAAAGACGACTTGAAAACTAAGGATAACTCGCGAGCGAATGCTCAAAATCAATGATTTTCCACAAGAAATATTTCAAGAATAATTTTTTTTTCTACAGTTTTATGATTAAATAATAATTGCTATGCTAACAAACTAAATATATAGCTAAAAATTTACAAATATGAAATTAAAAACTCAAACAGGCAAAGAATTATTAAAATATCAAGAAACTTTGCATGTTCATGTCGTTAAGGGCAGGTCAAGCTAATAATGGGCATTATGGAACATCATTTTTTGATATCTCGTCGAAAACAGTATCAATATCAACAACGGCCAGAGATCATTTTTTGATTAATATTAAAACAAAATTTTTAAACAACAAATCAAAAACTTTTAAATAGCAAATTTGAATCAAATTAAACATACAAATAGCTACTTTTACACAAATGAATGGTATTTCCAAAATACATTTAAAATAATCATTCATAAAGGCAAAGGCGCTGCATGCACATCTAGATGGGAACCCTCTGCAAATACAACATAATTTTAATGATAAAGGTTTCAAAACGTTTGGATTAAAATATTCCATGTCTAAGCAAAACTAATAGTATAATTATAAAAATAAAAATAAAAAATTATCAAAATGGCACCATCTTCTTACATAATAAATGATATTTTTAATTGATTTAACTAATTGCATAATTCTTTTGAAATTAAATAAAAGTTAAAATTTAAATATCATGTCTATACGATATGCGGTTAAAAGTGAAGCAATACGTTAGCGTACACGAGTAAAGAATTATATTTAAACCAATAATTCCAAAGAAATCTTCTAATTGAAAACTGTAATAATTATAATCCGTATAGATTCATAGTAATAAAAAGCCAAAAAAATATATTTATAACGTGTTTTTCGTCATTCGAACAAAATTAATAATCATACAGTAGCAATCAAATTAATATAAGTTCTTACAGAATGTTGTGCCGTTGTTCCAGGAAACCTTTTGGACTGCAACTTGGAAAAATAGTAAATGTTGCTACATGATAAATTAGTAAATTAAAAACAAACTTTATAAATAAAAAATTTTTTGATTTGGCTTTTAGCATTCATTTGTCAGTACATAATTCAATCTGAGGTCAAACAATAAGCTTCAAAATCAAACTCGAGAAAGCAAAACCTAAAACCTCCATTATCAAAGAACAAAGAACGTTTATAATATTTTAAAACCCCCATAATTATGCTAATCAGATTAATATAATTTATCATTTTGAATTATGGAAAAATCTACTTTCAAACAAGATACGCAATAAAATTTTGACAATAAATTTTATATGATTGTAAAAATTAAGAATAAAATTAAGCCCAAAAAATTGCATCAAAATAGCATTAATACTAAATAAAATTGTTTTTCAAATAAATCTAGCTTAGATTTATACACTAGAACGGCAAGAGCCTTGGGTGATGGAACATGACAAAACACAGGTGCAACAGGCCGTTGCAAGTAAATATGAAGAATATTGAACGTAGTACATCTTTGGTAAACTTGAACTACGCATTATAAATAAAACTCTAAAAATTTTAACAATATGTTTAAATATTTACTTAACAAAAATTTAAATATTATAAGATATTAGTTGCCTTCCAATATTCTACAATAATATAAAAATTTATATTTTAATACATTGGTTTATTCATAAAGTATTGCGGATAACATCTGTTCATCAAGTGCATAGTAGCGTTATTAATCACAAAATATTTTATCATATACTATATTTTAAGACAAATAATTTTTGTTAAGTTTCTTTAGTTGAATCTTTTGCTTCATATTAATGCTTTAATATTTTGTCAAGAATTGTAACTTTCGCATTTTTCTAATTTATTCTTAATCCCCCTTCTTGCACAGGTTCGACGCCGCAAATATTTAAATAATTTTTACTCTTTTAAAAACTAGACGCCTGCGGGGGGCTAAAGCATGGGGGTTGTTGTTGGGTGTATGGAGGTGGGGCTTTGCCTTTGGGTACTGTTCCTAGGGTTTTTCTTGTAGGTAATAATTTTCTCCTTTTAATTTGCCATTTTCTGTTGCTGTTCAAGCCGAAATGGGGCTGGGCAAGCCTTTCTGGGGCTGGCCAGCCTTTTTATAGGGTTGGGCAAGCCTTTTTCCATGTTTTCAATTTTCAATTTGATGATTTATTTATGATTTTTTATTTTTTTATTCAATGGGAATTTTAAATCCGCTCCTGGGCGGGCAAGCCCTCTTTGGGATCGGGCAAGCCTTTCAGAGGACCGAGCCCTTTCAACTAGTGTTCGGCACGGTAAAATTTACCGCGGTAAAAACCGGTAAAAATCGGTAAAAATTGACGGTAAATTTACCGGTTTGCCGTTACCGGTCGCATTTCAGTCCCAACCGGTAAAAACCGGTAACGGTAAAAATCGGTAAATTTACCGATTTACCGTTACCGGTCCAAGTCATTTACCGCGGTAAATTACCGGTTTCCGGTAAAAATTTTAAAACTAATATTGATGCTTATTTTTGAATTTTAAAGAAATTTTGGGTCAAGTCTGACTCAAATATAGTCCAAAATCGCAATTTTTTGCCCATTTTCTAAACAAAAATCTTAAAAATTGTAAAAATCCCCACCCCCACCCCACACGAAATCTAAGGCGGATAGGGCTAGGAAACTGTCTCGGGGTAGACCAAAAAAATTTGTCCTTATTCTCCGTCCTATTTTTCGGATTTGGTGAAGATTTTCATAATATTTTGATTCAATATTCTAAATGAGAAAATTTCGAAGCAAATTGGGCCAATTTTTATTACAAATTGGGAATCCAAATTCCAAAAAAAAATTTTTGGCGGCGCCTATCGGCACCGCCGACCCTCTCCCCCACAGTAAAGCAGAATCCTCAAAAACAACTTGCATTTTTGAAAATCTAAAAAAAAACCGGCAAAAATTTTTGAAATGTTTGTGCAATTTTCTTTAAAAAAATTAAAAATTTAAAAAAAAATTTCCAAACGGTGTGGAGAAAATATTCTTTTGGAAAAAATTCAAAAATGCAATAATACCCAAAAAAACACCCCCCAAAATCCAACTTGTTTTTGAAAAAAATTTATTAAGAAAAACGAAAAATGCACCCCTAAAATTATTATCGGAATATGTAGAAGAAAAATCGAGAACTGTTGCATAACAAATTTGTGCAAGTTATCGAGAAAGATTTGTTGTGAGGTTGTTTAAGGAAAAAAGCACTTTAATTTCAGTTTTTGAAAATTTACCGGGTTATCGAGATTTACCGGCATTTTTTGGTCGGTAAAAACCGGTAACGGTAAAAACCGGTAAATTTACCGATTTACCGTTACCGGTCGTTTTGGGCCACGAACGGTAAAAAACCGGTAACGGTAATTACCGGTTTTACCGTTACCGTTACCGGAAAATGCCATTTGCCGAACACTACTTTCAAACTTTTTCCGTTTTTTTTTATATTTAATTTTTTACTCAATTGTTTTAAATTTTTATTCTCTTAACATTTCCCCAACACAAATGTTATATGGGTTGCATACTACTGACAAACCCATTATCTCTCTCGTTACACTTGTTTCTCTACCCTTATCTCATTTTCAAACACTATTTCGTAGCATTTATTTTTCAAAATTCAATAACCCATATCTTGATCAGTTTTAATCATAACTAAGCAAACTTTTTTTAGTTTAGCTCAATTTTTAAAGCTGGTTTTAATTATTTTAAATAATTACAAAAAATTTAAAATTTAATTTTTAAAATTTTGCTCAAAATGATAATTATGTAACTTGATCAGCAAAACTCAACAACTTCTTTTTTGTTTTACTCAGCGGTTTGCTGAATAAAAAAATTATATTTAAATTATTTTAAAAAATTTAAAATTTCAAAATTTTCGTCTTCAAAATTATGAATTCATATCTCGATCAATTCTGATCAGAACTTTGCAAACTTTTTTTTGTTTAGCTCAGCTTTTTATGCTGGATTTTATCATATATATTTTATTTTAAAAAATATTAAATTTCAATGTTTAATTTTTCAAATTTTTTCTCAAAATTGATCATACTGTAACTTGATCAGTTTTGATCAGAAACGAACAAACTTTTTTTTGTTCGACTCAGCTCTTCGAGCTGACTCTAAATATCTTCTTAATTATCCCCTAAGGCCAAATTCGTACTTTTCCATTTTTACCCCAGCCAAATATATGCATGATTGGTTAGACCCCCCATTTCGACCCCCAACCCGAACCAAGCCGGGCAAATAATATATCATTTTGAAGCTCACACCTTGGCGCACCACCTCCCACAAAATCAAGCCACTTTTCAACCAAAAGATTTTCAGCATAGAACTTGGCGCAAAAAAACAAAATTTTTCCCATTTTCAAGGCTCAATTACGACCTCATGTCAAACTCTTACAGACCTGGTCAAGAAACTTTTTTTGTAGCTCATTATGTTCCCAACTTATAATTAACCAACCCCCACCCGATCCGAGCAAGCCCCATCGTTTTTGTGAATTTCTCCCAAAACACCCAAAAAAAAGTCCGATTTTTCGACCTTTTGTCCGCAGCATAAGTCTATCACAGTTTAGACTGACCCCCGCCCAACATATACCATTCGAACGCAAATTTTGTCTAGTTGTGCCCTTTCTCCAAACTCATACCACTGCAAGCATGCTTTAAACCACTTTTGACCCTCCAACTGCAACATGGTACCCAAAAAGGGGCTCATCTTTTTGGGCGGTTAGACCGTTCGACCTTAGTAGGACGAAATTGAAAATTTGGTCAACATACTTTTGTGCTACCCCTGTTACTTTATTTTTTTGCAAATTTTCAGCCAAATCGAACTTGTGGGAATCCCGGTATATCCTTTCCCGCATCCGTTCAAAAAAGACATTCCTTATAATTAGTAAATTCGCACAACCTATCAAGAATTCTAAAATCGTTTTCATTAAATTAAACCAGTTTTTTTACTAATTTTGTTTTAATAAATGCTTTTTTAAAGGATATTATTTTATTGAACCTTAAAATAGTCAATGTATGTAAAATCGTCGCTCCGCGTTCCCAATTGTCCAATAATTCGATAGATATGCAGATGATAGCTTTATTTTTAAGTAAGAACTATTAAAGTTCAAATTTTTTTACTAGTTTCAATTAACCGTACACCAAATAACAAATTATTGTTCTAAAAAAAGAAAGTGGAATCACTAATCCTTTGGTGTTCATTATTTTTGTTTATTTTAATGTTTTTTTCAGTTATTTTCAAATGGGACCTAAAAGTAAAATATGACAAATATTTTATTAACACGTCGGGCGGTGTGGTAATATGTTTGTTTTTGCGCCGCCGGACGCTTCATATTCCTAAAAAGCCTAAAAAAAATGGCCGTTTTTCAAAATTTTGGTTGCAAATCTCTTAACAAATTAAGTCAAAAGTTCAAAATTTTTCTCGGCAGCGCTTAGGCACACGCAGGCCAAAATCATGAGAGTAATATTCTTGTATAATCAAGTTTTTTTTGTTTTAAACTAAAACAAATTTATATTTAAAGAAACAAAAATAAAAAAGATTATTTTACCGAAATATTAAACTCTATAAATCAATACTATTGCTTATTTTTATTTACTAAATACATGAATTAATTAGCGATTCTTATTTAAAATGATTATAAAATTTGTTCTTTACTATTTAACAGACCTAAAAAGAGCAACTCCGGCTGAGGGCGGGGCCATGAACGTGCGACCTGCGAAAGACGACAAAATGACAACAATTTAATCAACAAAAATTATAATTTATTGTTGAAAAAATGAAATAAAGTCTTTATACAAAAAATAATTTTAAACGTAGCAACTGTTTCACTCAATTTGGAAAACATTTTAGCTATCTTAAAATTGGCTAACTTTTTACATTTAAATGTAAATATTTTTTACTTCCTGCCGCTAGACATGGCGGAACTGAGCAAAGCTGAATTGAAATATAAGACAGCCAATGAAAGTAAAAATAAAATATAAATTAATCTAAAGATGCGATCCAATAAATTTTTAAATTTTATTATGCTAAATGATAATTAGCTTAATTTTGCGCATTGTTTTTAATACGCCGTCATTTAAAACCATTGTTTTTAATAAAAAATAAGCAAACAATAAAATGGAAGAGGAACCGCTGCGTGATTTCTTATAATTATTTAAAATTTGATGTTAAAAAAACAAATAATTTAAAATTCATAAAAAAAATAACAAAATAAGTAATTTCATACCCCTTTCTGGACATTAGGCGCTTTGCGCTGCTGTAAAAAAAGGCTATTTAAAAACAAAATTAATTTTCTAAGCATTTATAAAAATTGTTGTACCAATTGCAAAAAGATAGATACAATTTAAATAAACGGTTAAATTTTGTTTTTTTTACGAAATCGCCAATTAAAAACTTTTAAAAATAGCTAATTATCTTTAGTTTGAATTAATAATAAATATAAATTCAATAATTTAAAAAAAATTGAAATAATGTCTATTCATAGACTGGAAAAGAAGGTGACGACGACACAGTTACTCAGGACGACCACACTGTTACTTTATTATCGGCGTCTAAATTGACCCGATATTAAATTAATTTAATACGCATTTACATCCGATTGTGTTATTTTATGTTTGATAATTAAATTTATTTTTTGTAATTAAGAAAAAAATATTTATAAAAATGGCAAATTTTTTTTATAATTTTAAATACATTTATAAACTTAAAAAATGAAATCCCATCAAATAAAAGGCAGTCCGGTTTGCTGAAAGACAGACAGATGAACGATTGCTGAACAATATGAAAATGACCACCATCAAAAACAAAGATTTCATAAAAACGGAACATGACAACTAAGTACAGATCGCCAGTACAGATCGCGATTGCTTAATAAGAATTTATGTTATTCACATACTTAAATTATATCTGTCAATTACTACTATGATTTTATAATTTAATGCAATATTTGACAATTTATTTTAAACTGTTTCAAATATATAAAAGCTTAAATTAAATTATTTTTGAAATGTGAGCAAAGCAGCTACCTATATAAGCGATTTGTGGTTCTATTTAGAGTCATTTTTGCAGATTTCAAAGCTCATCAGCAAACAATTAAATTTATCGAAACTTTTAATAACAATAATAAATGTGATTTAAATAACTTCACTTGCATTATATATTTTAATAATAAATGAGCATATGTTGACAATTGAAACAAGAACATAAATAAAAAAATAAATGTTAACGTTAATTTTATATTTATAACAAAACGCATAAAAATCATATCAAACATTCAAAAAATCAATTTCTATCATAAATTCAGTGCATACGTTAAGTTTTTAATCAAAACAAAAAAGAATTAAGTCTCCAAAAATTTAACAAATTGGAGTGGAAATTTCAAAATTTTCTCGGCAGCGCCTACCGCCGACCCCCTCCCAAGACCCCAGAAGTAAAGCAGAATTGTCAAAAAATGGAAGTTGAGGTAATGAAGTTGAAGACAATTAAAAATTTTTTTATTGCCAATAAATTCAATTTGATTACTATTGACAAATTTTTCTAACTAAAACTTTAACCAAAATAAACATATTTTTACTCCAAAAATTTAAAATATAAAAGTAAAAAAAAACTTATTATATCAAAATAAATAATTATAACAAAAATACGCGATATTAAAAAGCTAAGTTATGTTAGTGACTAGACTTAATTTTAAGCAAAATATAATGGTGAATACAATATAATAAAAATTTTAAATGACCAAGCGTACAATTGGAATATCGAATTAAGCATCTCTTCAACTGGAACGAAGAATAAATATAAATTAACAGAATTCTAATTTGTCTAAAATCTGGCTTTAATTTAATATCCAACCTTGAATATATTTTATTAAAAAAAAATTCATGAAATAACTTGATTACAGTCAGCTTGCCTGCTAGGTATTTGAAAAAACATTATTGTATTTTATTACTGTCGGAAATAATGTATAAAATAAATTATCGAGAAAATTCTATTTTTAAATATTTTAAATATATTTTTATTAAAAAGAAATCATTAAATTCTAATATAAAAAAATAAACATTTAAAATAATCTTATAAATTATTTTATATTTTTTTGATTATTAATAATAAAGGAAAATGCTATAAATTAAATTTATAAAACCCAAAAAATGTAGTTTTAACATGCGTGAGATTAAGATTGCGTGAAACCGAACCTTATCAAGGCAATTAAGGTTTAAATATAACTATAATTAATGAAGAAGTAAATACATTACAATTGAAAAAAATCCAATAAAGATGTCGACCTTTATATTCCTACACTTTAATCGACATTAATTATAGAAAATATTTTAAAAAGGTTAAAAAAATTTTATAATCAAAAAACCACCTCGAATAATACTCAAAAATATTGTATTTAAGAATAAAAAATCAATAATAAATTCATCATAAATTTACTTAATAATATACACAAACAAATTGATTTAAAGTCTTGGAGATATGATGCATAATTTAATTACCAATATGCAGGCGATTTTTTAAAATATTATAAAAGCGAACAACAAACAACAACAACAACTTACATTTAGAGATAAAAAATTTTAAAATCCTCACTGACCCAAACAATTATGTAAAATAAATAATGAAGATATTAAAATTTTAAATGCAAAATATTTTTTAAAAATTTATTTGTCCACGGCAATCCTAATTGTAACATATTTTAGTACGAATGCAACTTTTATTTAAATATGATAACATATAAATGATCAGTGTGACCATGCTTTCTACTCTTTGATTTATTGAACGAGTTTTAAAAAATAATAATTTATAACAATTTGGCCGATATTTTGCTACCGAATATTAAAGAAGGGTGCAGAACCCATTTGTTGTTCTACATATACATGGCGTTAAAGGAATTCGGAAGCGGTTGCATTGATTTATAAGTCGTGGATTGAATGAAGCTAAAATAAACCCCCAGGCATACAACTTATAAATAACACGCCCGGCGATTTTGTAAAAAATGGAATCCATATTTCTAAAAAATGACTATTCTTAATAAAATTAAATTTATAAACCCCAATTTTGTAAATGAATATTTTAAAACCAAATGGACAAAAAAAGCTGAAATTAAAAACATTTAACTTTATTCCGATATCACCAAAAAGGCCGCGGAGACATTCCACTCAATCCACACGTGACGGAGGAACCAAACTTACCGTTATAAGCATTAAAATCTCAATTTAAAAATAATTTTTAAAATGAAGTAAAAAAAAGTTATGAAAGGCAAATATGTAAAAACACTTGTTTATTTAAATTAAATTTTGTAATTTAAAGGAAAGATTTTTAATTTATTTAATATGAAATATCTAAAAATGCACCAAAATAACAATAAAATTTGCAGTTCAGTTGTTGCATAAAAAGTATAAATAAATTTAAAACTAGAAGTTGTTGTTGTAATTTTCAATAAATTGTTATACATAATGGAGAAGCGCGTCGATTATAATTAAACACACCCAAACATAACCAACCGGTTCAGTGTGGCCGTTTCAGTTAACATGCGTAAAAATGGAATCATTTTCCCGAAGCGTAATTAATTTGGATGCGCTGAATGGCGTGTCGGATGGAATTATCATAAATTTTTAATTTCAAAAACAAATATTAATAACGTAATATCTCAATTACATGCATGGTTTACTAAACACTCAATTTATTCCAGCAATAATAATCTTATTGAAGTTAAAAAATTAAATCTATATTTCAAAACAAGTTAAATTCAATCTTACAATCAAAATTATTTAAAAAATTCTATTCAAAACAATCAATGGACTGACTTACTCTTATATTTTAATTTTAAAATATTTCTTAAAAAGGCGTCGCTTCGTATTCGCTTTTCCCTCTTAAATACAGCCATTTGTTCTTATTCTTCTCACTTCTTCTTTTTCTGCAAGACGACAAAAAAAAGGAGTTCTGCAATAAGAATATTTGAAAACAAATTATTATCAAAAAGCAAATTATGCTAAAAAGTAAAATTACAATGACCGCGACGTATCGGCGAAAGCAAACAGCCAAAAAACTAAGTTGCCACATAAAAATTAACTAAATATTAAATACTTTAAACGTAATTTTACCATATAAAAAGTGTATACATTTTTCTGTCATTTAAGGAAATATATTTATAAAAACGACTTTATTATTAAAGGTTTAAGTTTATGATAAATATAAATAAAATAATATTTTAAAAAAAATTGAAATAATGTCTATTCATAAAACTGAAAAGAAGTCCGGTTTGCTGAATGAGCTGGTCTATCCCCAAAATATGGGACTCTATTGACTGCCTTAGTAAAGGAGAAAGGCGAGGACGTGTTACTTGAGGACGACAATTAAATTTAAAAATCTTGATATGTTTTTCCAAATCGTCACTGATCCAAATATATAACTCATACCAATTAAAAAATAAATAAAAAACCAATGCATTAAATAAATATCTATAATTATTATTGATGTTTCCTCAATTATGATTAAAATTTTTATTAAATAATTAAAAGTATCTTTCTAACAAAATACAATTTAATTCGATTCCTACTTTTAAAACACCTTACTATTCGATCAACTATTTAATCAACAAAAATTATAATTTAACCAATTTGTTGAAAAAATGAGATAAAGACTTTATTCTGGGAAATAATAAGCAATTATTAATTAAGGATAACAGTTTTCAAAAGCTAATTTTTGTTGAAATAAAACTTATGATCATTTAATGCAAAATTATTTTCTTCGAAAAAAATAAACTAAATTTAAAGGTTAAAAAAACTACAAACTTAAAGATTAAATGCTATCAATGCCCTTATAATATAAGAAAAGGTAATAAATGTAACCCCCTCACCCCGCCCCAAGCCGGCAACTTTTAATAATTATGTGTCTACCTAAGTTTGTATTTTTTGCCATTACCATTTACGTTAAAAATACGATTAAAATTATTTAAAAGGAAAAATTTAACTTTATTTATATAAACATTAACGAAAATTTTTTTATTTTATAAAATATAAAAGAAAGAGACTTTAAATAAACGATTAGAAAACAAAACAAAATAAATATTTACAAAATACATTTTAGCATTTAATATATACTTTACTTTATGCTGTTTAGATATATCCCGTAATCATAATCGCAAGTCAATCAACAGCGGAGGACATCAAAAAACACCGAGAATTCGAAGGAAGCCTATGCCCAGCACAATGCATCTCAACACCGAGCTGAAATATTCTATTACATATAAATAAATAACATATAAATTAGGTAAACAAATGTATTACTCTCTTATAATTTTATGTAATTATGAAAAATATAAAATTAAAAAAACATTGATTTGTTATAAAATAATTTACATAAATATAAAATTTTACAACTTGAAATAATTAAAAATTTAACAAAAAAAAATATTACAATATTTATGACAAAATCATTTTATATGAATTTAAAAAAACTTAAATTAACCGTGTAAGAGATTAACAAATTAAATAATCAATCAAAAATTAATTTTTTTGAGAAAAAAAACTCAGTTAAAAGTATGATTCATTAAAAACGAAATTATATAAAATCTTTGTTTGTTAAATCTAAAAAAGGAATAATGTTTAAACATATATTTGAGAATACATAAAGAATTTGTATTAAATTAATTTTAAAAATTTTATATTAAAGTCAACTTATTTAAAAGTCAAACAAAATGTCAATCCTAACTGATAATTAATACTCATCATACTGATAAAATAATTTTTCTATTTAATAGAGTTTATAATTTCATTATCAAAATGCCCATTAAGCCATTTCATTTTGGGTGCAACAATTCAAATTGATTCTGAAATTCAAAATAATGTGAAAAAAGCAACTTCGATGCAACGATCTAGTTTTCATTGCTTTTTTTCAAGTTTTAAATGTTTTAATAAAATCAAAGAGAAACAAAAATAAATAAAGATTTTATCTAAAAATAAAATAAAATGGTTCCAAATAAAATTATTACTCCACGGCTTTGCGCACTTTCAGCAATTGCGAATAAATTCGTAAAACAATCAACCCCAAACTGTTCTTTGTTCGACCATATCTGTTAAATCGGTCGATTGATTTTATTGACTAAACTTATTTATTTGAAATTAATAGAAAAAATTAAAGAAACATATATGGTTTTATTATTATTCTTTTTTTCAATATTACTGTTGATAATATTTTTATTTTTTAGAATCCAGTATATATTCAATTCTATTAAAGATTGGGCATCATTAATCATTTCTTTATAATTCATAGAAACTGTCGCAGACAATTAGAATTGTAATTCGAAGCAATACGTACATCAATAACACAAACATTTTTAAAGCAACTAGCCAAAAGGAAAATTTAAACCAAATATAAAACTAAAAGGACAACTAAAAAACAAAATATACAAATAATAATTAAAAACAAAAATTACTAATAAAATAAAAATAAAATTTCTTTAATTATTTACAAAGAACTTCGAACAAAGCACTCGACAGTGATTAATAATAATAATAATCGTTGCCAAAAAGATAATATAATTTTCCTAACGAACAATCATAAAAAAATATATGTATTCAAATACAATCGAGGTTAATTAGTTTTTATATTAAGAAATTGCCAACCTTGAAAAAAAAGTTTTTATTTGTTGCCTCATAACCGAAAAGAACCTAATCTTTTAAAGTATGGAATTAAAAAAAAAGAAAATCATAATGTTTCACAACAAACCAATTATTCTTAAATATAATTATAAACAATACTTTTAAGGGTTAGATTTACCATCAATAAAGTATAAATCATTAAAATTAATAATCTAATAAATTTAATTTGTTTTAAATTTTTTTTGAATAAATATATATAAAGGAAAGTTGAATCTTAAAAATTGCATTATAATTTTTCTGAGAAAATTGGTGCAATAAAACAAAAATATATTGTTATTAAATGAAACAAATAAATATAATTGAATAAGGTATCAAATATCAGTGAAAATTTTGGTTAGGACCTATTTTCTTCGTCATTATAAACAAATTGATTGCACCTCCGAAGGTCACTTATTGATACAAGAAACACTGATTGACAGGAGGGAGGATACGTACGGTTTACAATAAATAATAAAGCAATAAAAAAATGAAAAATGATTTACAAATTCTTTTAATAAAGCAATAAAAAAATGAAAAATGATTTACAAATTCTTAGTTTCTCAGGGGCATTACAAAAAAAGCACCCAACATCGGGGTTTCATAGTCTTATGGCCAAAATGATTGCCGTGTCACTACGATGTCCACTGACTACGAAATTTATACGAATTTATAAAAGAAATCCAATTTCGACAATAAATTTAATAAAAGATGTCTGTAAAAATTAAGAATAAAATTAAGCCCAAAAAATTGCATCAAAATAGCATTAATACTAAATAAAATGAATTTTTCAAATAAATCTAATAAAAATAACTTAAACCTATGAAACAATAAAAAAAATTTGTCAACGACTTATTAATTCTCTTGGAAAATTGTTTTTAAATAGAACATAAGAAACGCTCAAAAATGCAACGATTTTCTTTCACAAAAAATAAACGTTTAATCAAGTTAATGGAAACTTTGGATCGTTCATTCGTTTACAAATTATCAATGAATTAAATTGCATTTCATGAATATCTCAGAAACATAACCAATTATTGTCTTTTTAAATATGAACTAGAAGAATTCAACCGAGAAAATGTCTCGATAATTGTGGAGCCTTTCTCAGAAACCCATGAAATAGCTTCAATTGGAATGAGTGCAGTAATTTATATTTATTGTATGCAAAACTTGCTCATAATTCAAACATTATGAAATCCTATGGCTCATACATTACTTTTTAATAAATATATAAAATATATCATTTAAACACTCACTAACATTATGATTTGCATAAATGCGAAAAGAGCAGAACAAAAAAATAATGTGCTGCACAGCAAAATATATCAAAAAATATTAAAAATTAAATTTATAAAATTTGTTCTTTACTATTTAACAGACCTAAAAAGGACAACTCCTGCTGAGTGGGCCACGAAGGTAGAGCAGCGAGAGCAGCTGCGAGAATGACGAAGCATGAACAATTATTAGAGATAAAATGCTTAAACCTATTCCATGTCAATATTTATTTTAGATAAACTAAATTATATTAAATACAGCCAGAAACTCATAAGAGGCAGATTAAGTCTTTAAATTTATGGGAAAAACGCCAGATTAAAGATTAAAGAAAACATTTAATATTCGATTCTTACTTTTACTTTTTTAAATAAAAACACTTTACTATACGATCAAATATTTAATCAAAAAAAATTATAATTTAACCCATTTGTTGAAATAAAACAATTATGGTCATTTAATGCAAAATTATTTTCTTCGAAAAAAATAAACTAAATTTTAAAGGTTAAAAAATTACAAACTAATTTATTTAAAAATAAAAGAATTTGTAAGTATACATTAAGCATGTATTCCAAATTTCGTATGACAATAAAAATATGTATCGTTCTCAAACTTTGGAAGCTTCTGAAGGCAAAGTGCGAGATTAATCAAAATAGAAGAACAATATGAAAGCAAGAGACAAAAATTAATGCCATTTAGATATATCGCGTGTGTGAAATTAATGATTATCTAAAAAGTTAAAACTATTTAAATTATAATAATAAGCCAGAGCTGAAATCAATGAAGAAACTCCTGGTTTGGGATGCATTATTATAAGAATTTACAATTTGAATTTGACCCGTACATCTTAAATATTTATTTCCTGAATTATGTGGAAGAATTATGAATAATTATACCCTAACATTAAAGGTACCAACCACATTATTGAATTTAATTTTATTAAAGAATATATAAATTAACTCATATTAAATTCAGTAAAAATTACTTGAAGATACAATTAGTCAAAAATTTTAATAAATATTAACCTAAAGCTATTGTTTAGCATTAATGATGCTATATATATAAATACATTTACAAAGAGAAAAATAATAAAGATGACCATGTTTTTCCGGTTTGCGCTAATGGACATAAATCTATAAAAGACATTAATATAAATATGAAAAGTCAATAAATAAAAAAATTATTGGTTTTTAAAATATTTAAACAACAAAAAAATATTATTTAAAATAGAATTTAATCTTTAAATTGAAGTGAAATAAAATAATGCTGAAATATTAAAAGAAATAACTAAAAATAGGTGGTTATCTCGATGTAAATGAATAATGCAAAAAGTACTTCATATAAATGACGCGTAAAACTTTATAATAAAAAAATAATAATCTGCTTATTTATATTTATATTAATTTTTTTTATTAAATTTAATATAAATAAAAATATTCATAATTTAATCAGTGGAAGAAACAAGAATTAAGTTTAAGCATTTTAGAAATTATTTAAATATTGCAATCCACGGATACGCGTGCTTTGGATCGTTTTGGGGCGGAAAGGACATCATTGCTCTTACGAGTCTTTTTGATTGCTACGTATTAGTGATCGGCCAGAAGGGTCGGTCGGTACTTTTCGGTAAAGTACCGAAAAAGTACCGGTACCGAAAAGTACCGAAAAAAAATTGTCCGTACTTTTTCGGTTTTCGGTACCAAAATTTTTTAGGGTAACTTTTTAACAAAAAATCGTTTATTTTGGAAATCTTGGCTTATAAATATTTATAATTGAGTTTTGGGAGATTGCGGTTTAAAAAACAGCATTTCGGCCTGTTCCTGTTTTGTGGCAGGATTTGTAATTGTTTTTGGATAAGTTTGAAGGGGGATCGGCGGTGCCGATAGGCGCCGCCGAGAAAATTTTTTATTTTTGATGGAATTTGTGAAGAAAAATGGCCCAAAAAATGCGTTTTAAGTTTGATTTTAATTAAAATTTCTGCCAAAACTCTTTAAACCGATTTGCGGAATTGGAATTTTGCATTGTTAGCCGGAAAAATATAATTAAAATTTGAGTAAAAGTATTTTAAAGTTGAATATTACAGCGGGGTTTTTGTCCAAAGCAATACCGCACTTATATTTTATTACAATTAAAAGTAACCTAAATATTTATATAAAGGCTCAAAATCGATGGCACTTGATTTGGTACAAAGACCTTAAAGAATAAAATTATACAATCACCATTTCTAAACTGATAACACAATGAAAGAATGTTTAAAGAATGGTGAATGCTTTTTAATTATATTAAATTTTTATTTTATTAAAATATCAATATTAAAAAAACCATAAAAACATTAACCGTATAAAACATTACAATAAATAAATAATCGATAGAATTTTTAACAAGGTAACAAATCGTATAATATAAAACTATGTTTAAAAAATAAAAACTTTTATTAAAGAATAGCATAAAATACATAATCACTTGAATTTCATGATATATATATACCAGGGATGGGAATCGCGTCGAAAAAAAAAGCGAAAGGCGATCTGCGATCGGCGATCTCAAATTTTTTAATGCGATCGACGATCCGCGATCGGCGATTTCAAATTTTTTAATGCGATCGACGATCCGCGATCTCAAATTTTTTAATGCGAACGGCGATCCGCGATCGGCGAACTGCCCCAAAAAGGCGATAATTGCGATCACGATCACGCGATCGCGATCATTTAACCAAAATTTTTTTTTAACTGTTGGAATTCCAAAAAGCCGCAAAAAATAGGAACAATTCTGGTGCGGTGTCCGAGCGAGACAATCAGGAAAAAATATGCAGGTGAAACATCCTCACCTTCAAACCCATCTCCTCTGGTGCATATTTTAATAAGTTTATGATCATGATCAAATCCGGTTAGTCCGGAAATCGGGGTTTTTTCTGGAAATTGCCGAAATAGAATTGAAATTTCGTTTATTTTCTTGAAGGCCGGGGGAGGGGGGCTTGGCGGTGCCGATAGGCGCCGCCAAGAAAATTTTGATGTTTTTGTTAAAAGAATTGCAATCAAAACTTTAAAAAATGGCCGTGTATTAAGCATTATAATTGTTTATAAACAAGTTTTTTAAACCAAACTCAAATTAATAGATTTACATAAAAACCCTGAATAATCCCTACTAAACTTAGAATATATTAATTTCAT
>MEIZ01000074.1:48690-64792 GCA_001723225.1 Globodera ellingtonae
TTTTTGAAGTTTTTTAAGAATGGGGGAGGGTACACCCTTTCAAAACATTGGACTTTTTGATTCTTTCTATTTACTATTAACTTGAATAATCCCATTAAAGTCCACATATACCTCAAAAATGATAAACCCCTGAAAAATACAATTAAAAATAATTATTTTCGTTATTGAACCTTATTATTTTTAAATTTATTGAATAAATTAAAAAATTAAAAAAATCAATGTGAAGGTCTTGCCTATCAATCATCTGATTAAGCACAATCATTTGTTCTTCTTATCTAAAGGTTTGCTTACCATTAAATGGATTCAATTTAAACCTAAAAAAATATATCTTAGCTCTTAATATTATGCTAAAAAATGTGTCATGAGAAAAAAATTCTTTAAACCAATTATGCTTGTGAACTTAAACTTTATTAAGCATTGGCGTGAYTCAACGCTACGTACAATTGTTGTTTAATGAGAGATTCCAAGAACACCGTCGCAAAATAGCAAGCAAGTGATCATTGAAATAAAGGAAGTGGCGGAGTCGGGAATGAAAAACAACAAATTCATTTAGAGATAAAAAACTTAAAAATCTCACTGACCCGAACAAGTATGTAAAATAAATAATGAGGATATTAATTGTTTAAAATGCAAAATATTTTTTAAAAATTTATTTGTCCACCGCAATCCTAATTGTAAAATATTTTAGTACGAATGCAGCTTTTAATCAGTGTGAGCATGCTTTCTACTCTTTGATTTATTGAACGAGTTTTAAAAAATATTAATTTATAACAATATTGGGCCGATTTTTGCTACTGCATATTAAAGGTTCAACAAATAATTGAATTTTAAAATTTTAGTTTATTAATGATTTTTAAAAAAGGCTTAATGAAGTTTGAAAATTATTTAAAAATTCAAATAATAATAGTAAAAGGGCAGACTATTATTAAAAAATTATAATTATTCTCAATCTCTAATCGTATAAATAAAAAAACATTTATTTTTGCATAATTTATATAAAAATAAGCACAATTCGAAACAAAAATATATTTATTTTATTATGCAATCATACTAAGAAAAATAATCAATGTCTGTTACAATCCGTGCCGTGCATTAACGAAATGTTTTTAGTATTGATAAAACATTGTTAATTATCCAAAAATTTTTATTAAATTAGAATAAGAAAAATATAACATGTTAAAATATTTTATTAGCAAATAATAAATAAAATAACTTTAAAAATTAATAGAACCCGCAAATAAAATGCAAATGATTTTTTGACTTGACACAAGTCCATGTAAAAATATAAAAAATATCCCCAAGTGAGTTTATCTTCGTACAGCCACAAAAGATATAATAAAACAATATTTAACTTAACACATTTCATAAGTCTTTCTGAAAAAATTCAAAGAATGTTCGTTTGCATATGCCCCATACGCCGAAGCTGCTGGTCCTTTACGTTTGCGTTTCATTTACCATAGATTGATTATTTATTATCAATTCGACACGAATTATTATAATAATAAATGATAAAAAATGAGTAAATTCAATTAAGCTACAAAAAGTGGCATTTATTAATAACTAAATTATGTTTATTTAGTTATGTCGAGAGCATTAGTGTTAATAAAACCAAATAAATTAAAAAATAATTTAAAATAAAGTAAAAAAAAGTTATGAAAGCCAAATTAAAGAAAATAATTCGATAAAAAAATTCTTGTTTATTTAAATTAAATTTGGTAATTTAAAGAAAAGATCTTTATAAAAACGGCTAAATTTATTTAATATAAAATATGTTAAAATTTAACAAAATAACAATAAAATAATAAATAAAATTTGCAGTTCAGTTGAAGCAATTATTAAGTAATAATGAAGAAGCGGCTGTGTCGAGGTTGAATGAAGCTAAAAATAAATGCCACCTAAAAAACAACAAGCGGACAACATAGAAAGATCGTCTACTGGATACGACGTCCTAACAACGAGTCCGGAGTCTGGACAGTAATCACGCAAATAATAAATGTTTATTAATGTATAGAATTAGATTTTTTTAAATGTAATATTTTCTGTTATTTTTATTATTTTTTTATAATTAAATAATTTCTTTAACAATATGAATACACAATACATTTAAAATAACAAATTTACGACATTAATTGAATTAAATTTTAATAAACATATATAAATTAACACATATTAAAATGCGTAATAATTACTAAATAATTTTTAAGCGATTCAATCTGTAAATTTGTGTAATTACCTTATTATGAATAATATACATTAAAAATGGCAACATTTCTACTTAAGCTACCTATTCTCAAGCGTTAACATAATATTTATAAATTTCAGAATTAAAAGAATTTTTTTTGACCATTTAAGTCTACAAAATATCTAAAGTATGCACAAAAATTAAAATTGCATACCGTTAGAACAATAAATATTGACATTTAAACTATTATAAAACTATTTAAAGCAAAAGAAATGTAATGGTGCCTCCATAAAACCATTAAAGAAAACTCTGAAATAGAAGAACATTCGCGGTTTAGTGAACACTCTAATTCATTATCGTAATTAATAATCTTGTTGAAAAGTAAAAAAATATCGACCGCAAGGGTTAGGACGAGAAACTAAGCCGAATATTAATATAATTTAATTCAAGATTTTGGGCCTTTAAAACTAAATAAATTATTTTTCAATTTCGATTTCGATTTTGGTTTTATTTTTTTAAATTATTACAAAACCATGCAGCACGAGCCAAGATGAAGGAGGAAGACGTAGCTGATCAAATAAGTTAACAGACGATCAACCTAATTCGTCTAATAATCAAAACTTCCATATTTAACTGACAATGTTAAATGGTTATTAAGTAAATTTCATATTATAAAATGTCCAAATTTCTATGTTTTTCCAAAAATGTAATTTTGATTAATATATAAACCATAATTATCTCTTTTTATTATAAAGAAATTCATGAAATTCAAAAATAACAGACAATTAGCAAGAAAATTAATGTGTTTTAATCAGAAACCCAAGAATTAAAAGCCGTTTTTACAGCACGAAGATCAATCAAATCAACCCCGGACAACATCAAAGAACACCGAGACATCGATGGATGAACACGGAGCTCAAGATACCCTCAAGACCGAGGTGAAATGTTCTATTACGGGTAAATAATAATAAAAAAATTTGTTACTTCTCATAATTATATGTAATAATTAAAATTAAAAAAACATTGATTAGTTATATAATAATTTACACAAATACAAAAATTTTACAACTTGAAATAATTAACAAATTTAACGCAAAAATATTCAATTAAAACTTAAAATTAACCGTGTAAGACATTAACAAATTACAATCAAATATTAGTTTATTTCAAGAAAAAAACATTAAGATATTAAAAGGATAATATAAAAATATGTTTTATGTTTTGCATTAATTTTTAAAAATAAAAACTTTCTATTAAAAAAATTTAGCATAAATTATCTAATAACAAACATGGAATAATCCAAAAAAAAAATTAATATTATTTAAATAAAATATGCCAAACCCCAAAGGTCCACGCGCAGATTTTATTTAGATTTTTACAGAAAACAAAGAAAAAACCAAATTTCATTTACCACCGTCTTTTAAAAATAAAAAACGCAAACTCAAAAAACATAATTAATTTTCCAAATCAAACCTTCTAATGAAATACAAATAAATATTGATTATAAATAAATTCAAAATGTAATTAAAATATAATTAATTTATAATTCCTTTTGCAAATTACAAAAACCCCTCGGTCTTCGCAACACATGAGTCGCGATAAATTTTTTTCCTGAATTCTGTGGAAGAATTATGAATAATTATACCCTAACATTAAAGGTACCAATCACATTATTGAAAGAAAAAATATAAAAAAGTCGTACTGAATATCATCTAGAATT
The DNA here is from genome assembly GCA_001723225.1 of Globodera ellingtonae. Lineage (NCBI taxonomy): Eukaryota > Metazoa > Nematoda > Chromadorea > Rhabditida > Heteroderidae > Globodera > Globodera ellingtonae. Next base: position 52,593 of record MEIZ01000074.1, read on the forward strand.
AAACAAACTTAACAAGTTAAAAAAGACTTAAGATTATCGAATTTTTTTTCTCATTAATATGTCATTTAAATAGTGAATTTTTGTTTAATAAAATAAATAAAATTTATTAGATTTTGATAAAGATTATTACACAGAAAATGAAGCTCTTTGACAACAAAATATTTTGTAAATGAATGTTTTAAAACCAAATGGACAAAAAAAAGCTAAAATTAAAAAAACATTAACTTTATTACGATATCACCAAAAAGGCCGCGGAGACATTCCACTCACTCCCACTGAGATGTGACTCATCAAAGAACCAAAGCTTACCGTTATAAGCATTAAAAAAAATCTCAATTTCAACTAAAAGATAACAATTTTTGTAATCTAAATTTTGTTGAAATTAAAAAAAGCTTAATCATCGATGTAAAAATTATTTTTATTTGAAACAAATATTTAAAATTAAAGGATAAAAAAATGCAACTAATCTATTAAAAAATATAATTATTAAAGATATTCAGTAAAAATGTGTGCCAATTTTCGTATGACAAAAAATTTGGCTGTTCACATTGACTTTTTGGATGTTCCCAAACATTGGAAGCTTCTTGTACGATGATAAAGAACCAATTCCACATGCATTCAACGAATGACTGTCTCTGTCCGTGGAGGCAAAAAATAAGGACGAGCTTAATCAAAATAGATAAAATGACGCAAAAGGACATTTTTGTCTTTACAAAAAATAAATCCAAGAAAAAGATATTTATTAAATATATCAGCGAGCTCGCATGATTTTCAAGTGACGCACAATCTCTCATTCGGCGATTTGCACTGCTGTAAAAAAGGCTATTTAAAGAGAAATTAATTTTCTAAGCATTTACAAAAATTATTATACCAAATGCGAAAAGATAGATACAATTTAAATTTAAACGGTTAAATATTCGTTTTTTTTTTACGAAATCACCAATTAACACTTTTAAAAAAAGCTAAATACGCTAAAAAGTTAAACATGACAACCTTCAGAAAAAATTAATTGACCGCAACGTATCGGCGAAAGCAAACAGCCAAAAAACAAAGTTGCCTCATAAAAATTAAATAAATATTAAATAACAATTAATTCAAATGTTGCCATTTTATGGCCAGATGTGTGCGCCCTCGACTTACAGGGCGACCAACCCTCCGGAGTTTAGTGGTCAAAAAAAAATTTGGAGGATTTATACTAAAAAATTTGTCAAATAAAGCAATAACATAAAAACATATGCACATATATTTATAATTCAGTTTGATTACGATTGACAAATTTTTCAAACAAAAATTTTAAACAAATTCGAAGCTTACAAAGGTTTGAAGACCTGCCCTCAACTTCGTTCATTTGCATTTTGTACGATCGAAATTATGTAATGGTCTTTACTCAATTCTTTTTAACACAACACGAGAACTGTTATAAGTTGAAAATTATAATTAATATTTAGTCAATATTTTCAAATCGCGTTAATTATTAAATTTAATAATTACAAAAAAGTTTATTAACCAATAAATTTTGAAATACAAAATATATGATGTATTTAATTCAAGAAGCAAAAAATAAAAATATTAACAATTTATTATTCATTTTTTGTACAAAAACTCGACAGCTTTTTTTTAATTTGGATTTGCTAAAGTAAATATGTCTGTACGTGATAATAAAACAGGAGTCTTTTGGTCAAAATAGGTCGCTTGATGAAAAAAACAAAACACCCCAAGGTTTTTATTAATGTTTTATAATAAAAATATGAATTTAAAAATTAATAAATAAATGCATTTATTTTCACAATATAAGCTGCTAAACCTTTAAATAATAAATTTTACTAAGCTTAAAAGACGAGCAGATTTCTATTTTTAAATCTTATATTAACAAAAATTTAAATTCTAATATACAACAGAGTTTTAAAATAAACTATAAATTGTTTAATTTGTCTGCTTATAACGATAAAAAAGGAAAATCTGTAAAAAGTATAAGAATAATTAAAAAGATCGCTTTTTGTTTAACTTAACACATGAATTTAAATGAAAATATAATCGACATAAAAAACTTTAAAATGGATTTGTTTACACAAGATGCCAAGTTAGGTCATTATTCAAAAACTATAATAAATTTATTACCATTTCTAAAAAAAACGTAAAATTTGCCCAAATTTAAAAGAAGTCATAGCGAAGCAAAAAACAAAAACTTTATTATGGAAGAAGAGTTCGACAATGACTTCTATTATACTTAATAAAATTAGAAAAATTGCCCAATTTTTTCCAGCTGTTAACAAATTTTAATAAATCTGATTATTTGATAGATTCATAAAGAATAATAAAACATAAATAAATGTTAACCATAATATTTTTTATATTATATTATGTAAACATCCAAGTTTGACAAAATACTAAGGATGAAAATTCTTCAGCTATTTTAGAATATAGAAACAAACTAATAATATTATTTATTTATTTTCAATATTAAACAATTTATAGTTTATTTTAAAAACTCAATCCCACCATTGTTTCTATCCCATTGAATCAAATAAGAATTAAACAAAACCAATCAAATTCTTAAAATGATTTATTATCGATATCGAGAGCTGATATTAATTACAAATTTTTATGTAAATAAATAATAAATAAATAATTAATCAATTTAACGGTAAAATCAAACAAAAATATAGAGTCGATGTCAGCGCCGGGGCTGTTTGAATCTGGAAACCAATAACGGATGCTAACAAATGTAATTAAAAAAAGAAACTTCAATTTCTTCAGCTAAATAAAAAATCTTTAACTAATATTTAATTTTCAACACATCCTAAATGCAATATTTTACTAAATGATAAAATGAATAATTTCTATTAATATAAAAAGCATAATTTTCACTTTTTTTATTACAAAGAAATTCATAAATTCAAATATAACTAACAATTAGTAAGAAAATTTACGTGTGTTTAAATCTCGAGTAAAAATATAATTAGCAAAGATTTCGAGAAAAAACATTAAGGTATTAAATAGTATAATATAATAATATGTTTTATTAGTTTTGTATTAGTCGACATTAAAATAACATTACGATTAAATTAAATTAAAGTTCAATTCAAGGAACAATCGATTGACTCTTATACTTAATATTATTTTATATTTTTCAAAATAATTCGTTCGTCTATAAATTAATCAAATATCGAAGCCAAAACCATCCAACCAAGAGGCAAGGATGAAGACGTAGCTGAACAAGCATGAGACCACTCAGGGGCATTACAGCATAGACAATAAATAGATAAATCATAAGTTTAATCTGAGGTCAAACAACATGCTTCAAAATCAAACTTGAGAAAGCAAAACCCCCATTATTAAAGAACAAATGAACCTTTATAATATATTAAAACCCCATAATTATGCCAATCAGATCAATATAATTTATCAATTTGAATTATGGAAAATTTACTTTCGAACAAGCCACGGAATAATGATTAGCTAAGTCATGTTCTCACCCAAATTGATTGTCTTGTCACTACGATGTCCACTGACTACGAAATTTATACGAATTTATAAAATAAATCCAATTTCGACAATAAATTTTATAAAAGATGATTGTAAAAATTAAAAATAAAATTAAGCCCAAAAAATTGCATTTTCAAATAAACTGGTAAAAATAAATTAGACCTATGAAACAATAAAAAAAAATTGTAATAATTTAATCAACGATTTATTAATTCTCTTAGAAAATGCATCGGCCACTTTTTTTTAAATTTTCATTTATTAAAATTATTTTGTATAAACCCAAAATCAAAAAGAATTTATTTTATTCTCACATAAAAGAATTCTGTGATTAGATTTTTATAATAACAACTCAAGTATATATTTAATTATTTTAAATGGAACGTACGAGTCAAACCCTCAAAAATTCAATGATTACTCTTTCACAAAAAATAAACATTTATTCAAGTTAATGAAGTTTTGGATCGTTCATTCGTTTACAAATTATCAATGAATTAAAAAGCATTTTTAAATATCTCAGTTTGGTGCAAAAAAAGAAAACAATTTAAAGTACAAACTAGGGTTGGTCACGGTCAGGACTATTAAAAAATTTAACATGATCACAAACATGGCATAATCCAAAATAACAACTTATTTAATTTATTTCTAGATAAAATATAAAACCCAAGGAATCGGACTTCGTCAAAACCAGTCTTAAAATACATTGTAAAAATGCTTAAAATAAAAGGACAATTACTGAGAGCATATTCATACCCTGACTATTTAAGAATCAAATGAAAAAATAAAACAGTACTTATCTATATTTACAAATTATTGATTCTTAATCTTTACACTTTTATTAGAATATATTAGAAATATTTAATCAGCACTTTTCATGCATAAGCAACAAATTAATTATTAAATTGATAAAATACAATTGCTATGCGTTCATATAAATTTCTTAACAAAAACGGGGCGCATCTAAATTTTAACAATGAAAATATAATAAAAAAATCAACAACAACCTTCTTATTAATGCTTTTATATTTTGATAAAAAAGGGGGCAACGGTTGATACAACAGATGAAAATGGGTATACACCGCTTTGCATGGATATTTGAATTTTAATTGAATAAATTTTAATCAGTGGAAGCACAAGAAATAAAAGCCGCACCGAGCTGAAATGTTCTATTACGTGTAAATAATAATAACAAAATATGTTACTTCTCATAATTATATTTAATAATCTAAATATTAAAATAAAAAAACAGATTGCTTTACCACAACAAATATTTTCTAAAAGATAATTCAAATTTATTATATTATAATGCAAATGCATTACTTATAAAAGTGTTATTGTTTTAGACTAAATTCAAATATATAGATTTACATAATAAAGCCAAAACATAAATAATATAAGTGGTTACAGATTATTATGCAGTTGTGCCAGGTTTTGACTGCAACTTGGAAAAATATAAACGTTGCTATATGATTAATTAGTAAATTAAAAACAAACTTTAAAAAAAAAAAATTTAAAAAAAAAAAAAATTTTAGATTTGGAATTCATGAATTCAAAAATAACTGACAATTAGCAAGAAAATTATACAGCATAGACAATAAATAGATGAATCATAATATTGCAAAAAAAAAATTATATTTTTTATCTGATGAATAAGCCTAATTACAATTTGCAAAAAACGTTTTGAAATCTATAACTTTTTTAAACTTAACTAAATCAAACAAACAAAATGCGATTCAAATTCTTAATGAGAAGAATCGTCAAGCGGTTCAACCTTTATTAGTTTATTTCAAGAAAAAACATTAAGATATTAAAAGTATAATATAAAATATGTTTTATGGCTTGTAAAATTTTATTAAATTAAAATAAAAACTTACTATTAAAATAATTTAGCATAAATTACATAATCACAAACATGACATAATCCAAAATAACAATTATTAATTTATTTCTAAATAAAATATAAAAACCCACGGAATAAGGGACTTCATCAAAACCCGACTCAAGCTCCAAGCGCAGATTTTATTTAGATTTTACACAAAACAAAGAAAAAATCTCATTTACCACCAACCTTTTAAAAATAAAAAATACAAGCTCAAAAAACAGAATTAAAAAATTAACAACATAAATATTTCATTTTAAATTAAAAAAATATTTATATAATACATTATAAAAATGCTTAAAATAAAAGGACAATTACTGAGAGCAAAACAATGACTATTTAAGAATCAAATGAAAAAATAAGACAGTACTTATCTATATTTTTCAAATTATTGATTATTAATTACAATTTTAAAAGAATTATTAAAATATCTAGAAAACTCATCACATATTTATTTACAAATTTAGTAAAAATGTTTTTAAAATTAGATTTAAAATTTGCATTTCATGTCGTTAAGGGCAGGCCAAGCTAATAATGGGCATTATGGAACATCATTTTTTGATATCTCGTCGAAAACAGTATCAACAACGGCCAGAGATCATTTTTTGATTAATATTAAAACAAAATTTTTAAACAACAAATCAAAAACTTTTAAATAGAAATTTGAATCAAATATTGCATTCGTTAAACATACAAATTGCTACTTTTACACAAAAGAATGGTATTTCCAAAATACAATTAAAATAATCATTCATAAAGGCAAAGGCGCTGCATGCACATCTAGATGGGAAACCTCTGCAAATACAACATAATTTTAATGATAAAGTTTTCAAAACGTTTGGATTAAATATTCCATCTCTAACAAAGGAAGGTCCCCAGGTGTCCGTGGAGTTTCGGTATGAAATTTGGTGGGTGGATAGAGCACCCCCGTGTTTTTAACTAAACTGATGTCAGTTNCATTTTTTGATTAATATTAAAACAAAATTTTTAAACAACAAATCAAAAACTTTTAAATAGAAATTTGAATCAAATATTGCATTCGTTAAACATACCATTGCTACTTTACACAAAAGAATGGTATTTCCAAAATACAATTAAAATAATCATTCATAAAGGCAAAGGCGCTGCATGCACATCTAGATGGGAACCCTCTGCAAACACAACATAATTTTAATGATAAAGGTTTCAAAACGTTTGGATTAAAATATTCCATGTTTAAGCAAAACTAATAGTATAATTATAAAAATAAAAAATTATCAAATTAGCACCATCTTCTTACATAATAAATGCTATTTTTAATTGATATAACTAATTGTATAATTATTTTGAAATTAAATAAAAGTTAAAATTTAAATATCATGTCTATACGAAATGCGGTTAAAAGTGAAGCAATACGTTAGCGAACACGAGTAATAATGACAAAAGAAAAGCTCAAATTTAAAATCTAAACTATCTTTTTAAAAACATCATAATAAATAAATTAAAATCCAAGATTGTGATGAAAAATTTAATAAAATAATCAGATACGCTTTTGCATAATTTAAAAATTTATAGAAGACAAAATAATAAAAACTACAGCAACGTTAGAACAATAAATATCGGCATTTAAACTATTCTAAAACTATTTGAAGACAAAAGAGATGTAATGGGGCCTCCATAAAACCATTAAAGAAAACTTAACATATTAAATTCAAAAGAAATCTTCTAATAAAATACCATATTTTGACTTGGCAAAGTCCAGTCAAGAAGCCCACAAAAAATAAATTATGTAACTTATCGTATTATCAAAGCCACATTATTTAATTCTTAATTCTAATGTGATAATTAGGGAGGAAAATTATATGCAAATGCATATTTTTTTTCCTGAACTGGGAACAGTCTGAAAAGCACGAAAAAACGTGTTTTCAACTTGGTTTGAAGCTTCTAGACCGCATTTCCATGTGCATATTTTGCATATTTTTGCATATTTCGCGATTTATGTGCATATTTGCATATTTGTGCATATTTCGCTATTTATGTGCATATTTTGGCATTTTCGCCATTTTTATCCATATTTCGCCATTTTTCAAAAATTCCTTAACAAAAATGCAATAAAAACGAAAAATATACCCCTAAAGATCGACTTTTTAAAAATTTTCAAAAATGCACCCCTAAAAATTGACTTTTTCGTGATTTGGGGAATTTTATATTGAATTTGGAAAAATTTATGTGTGTGCATATTTTTTCATTTTATGTGCATATTTGGCAATTTTTGGTGCATATTTTATGCGCATATTTCAAGATTTTATGTGCATATAATTTTCCTCCCTAGTGATAATAAGTCATTATTATTAATTAAATTGCTCTTATAATTATATCGCCTTAAATAATTATTAAAAACAAAGTAAAGAAGGCAATTTTTGTCTTTACAAAAAATAAATCCAAGAAAAACCCCGCTGCCTCAGGAGAAATATCGCAGAAGATTTCATTATTTCAAATACTGCACTGTCTGACATTAGGCGATATGCACTGCTGTAAAAAGGCTATTTAAAAACAAATTAATTTTCTAAGCATTTAAAAAAATTATTGTACCAATTGCGGAAAGATAAATATAAATTTAAACGCTTAAATATTTTTTTTACGAAATCGCCAATTAACAATTTTAAAAAAAGCTAAATACGCTAAAAAGTTAAAAATGACAACCTTCAGAAAAAATTAATTGACCGCGACGTATTGGCGAAAGCAAACCGCCAAAAACTATCATAAAAATTAAATAAATATTAAATTTAAACTTCAAAAAATCAATTTCTATCATAAATTCAGTGCATATGTTAAAATATTGTTATTAATTAAGACAACAAACGAATCAATCTCCAGAAATTATAAACAATTTAATTCTAATGTTGCCATTTTTATGGCCAGATGTCTCGCCCTCGACTTACAGGGTGACCAACCCTCCGGAGTTTCGGGAAACTAAAATTTTAAACAAAAATAAAGATCTAATCAAGAAAATAAAAAAATTCAAAAAAGAAATTTTTTATTATGTAGAATAACTTCTCCTCCGTCGACTCTTAAATAAGTTATAAATATTTTATACTGAAACTGAAAAACTCAAAAAAACTAAACACCTCAAAATCTGATTAAAATGCATAAATACATATTTTGTATAAAATTACGCGTATTCCCGCGGCACTTATTAATAACTCTATTTATATAAATTTATATTAAGAATCTTTGTTCGGATTCTATTAACGTTAAGCTATTCCTAATGCATCGTCGCCAGTAACAGTCTTTTACATAGAGGGAAAGCCGCCAAGCGCCTCTGATTTGTGGGTTAAATTAAACACACAGAATGGCATGAAAATTATAATTATTTAATTACTAAACACCTCAACAAAGCATCATTCACTCAAACTATTCGCCGCTAGCTCTGGACACAACTTGGATCATTGTTTTTGCTGAGTACGGATACGAGTTTCGTCATATGCGTTTTAGCAAATTAATGTCAACTGAAAAAGAAGAACTTTCACGGTTTAGTGAACACCCTAATTCATTCATTATCTTAATTAATAATCTTGTTAAAAGTTAAGTTTTATTTTTGTTTAAAAATTTATTCAAAAAATGAACAGTTGCATAAGTATAGAAAAATAAAAACACTATAATTCTTTTGAACGTAATTATAAAAATAATTTAGTTTTAATTCAATTCATTCAATCCCTCCCGCGCATCAGCAGAGAGACTCATCGTCAACGTAACGCCTGCTGTCCCCATAAAAATAAGTTTAAACAACAAATAATTAAAATTATAAAAAAATAACAAAACAGGTATTTTTATTTGGGAACCAAATTCTTGAAACAAATTTAATGAAGATGATAAGCCAAATAAATTTGCTATAATCATAATCATTAATTAAATAATAACTTGTCTTTAACAATATCACATTTAAACAACGATTATTATGAAAAAACTAAAAATATTTAAAGGAAAAATTTAACTTCATGTGTGAAAAAAAATTATCTAATGAGTTAACTACTTTAAATTTACGGTATTAATTGAATTTAATTTAATAAAGATATATAATTAACACATATTAAAATGCAATAATAATTAAGTCAATATGTAAATTTGTGTAATTACCTTATTATGAATAAATATTCAAAATCGCAGCATTGCCATTTAAAAGTCTACAAAATATTAAAGGAATTTATGTACAAAAATAAAAATAAAAATAATTTGAATCGATATATAATTGTATCAAAATATTGTTCAACAGAAATTAATTTATAATAAGTAAATGAAATTTTTGTCTTTACAAAAAAATAATCAAAGAAAAAGATATTTTACTAAATATATCAGCGAACTCGCATATGATTTTCAAGTGCCGCACTCTCTGGACATTAGGCGATTTGCACGCTGTAAAAAAAGGCTATTTAAAAACAAATTTTTTCTAAGAATACAAAAATTGTTGTACAAATTGCAAAAAGATAGAACAATTTAAATTTAAACGGTTAAATATTCTTATTTTACGAAATCGCCTATCTTAAGTTTGAATTAATAATAAATATAAGTACAATAAGTTTTAAAAAAACATTGTAATAATGTCTATTTATAGAAACTGAAAAGAAGTCCGGTTTGCCGAATGAGCTGGTCTATCCCCAAAAATCGAATTAAGCAACACTTCAACTGGATCGGAGAATAAATATAAAAACAAACAAAATTATAATTTGTAATCTCCAACCTTAGAATATATTTTATTCAAAAAAAAATTAAGTTTTAAGCAAAGCAGGGCTAAAAAGTGCACAAAGATTTATAAACAAGAAAAATAAAATAAAAATTTAAAGCGAGGGTCATCGAGCAAATACCTGTGCGGAGAAGGCAATATTATTTACAAAATTCATGAATAGTAACTTACAGCGGGCTTGACTGCAATTTGAAAAAATATTTAAAATAAATGTTTATTAAAAAAAAATAATTAAATTCAAATATAAAAAATAAATAAACATTTAAAATAAACTTATAAATTATTTATTTTTTGATTAATTAATAATAAAGGAAAATGCTATAAGTAGTACAAGAATCGCTAAAAAGATCGCTTTATATTCAAAACCCTTAAATATAGGAACAAAATCTGAGGTGTAAGCTGGCGATTTTAAAAAATATTGTAAAAGCGAAAATACCATTAGTTAAAATTCCTAAAACAATGAATCCATATTTCTGAAAAATGACCATCAATTAAAGGTATAAATATAACAACAATTAATGAACAAATAAATACATTACATTGAATAAAAATCCAATAAAGATATAAAAAATCTATAAATAAATTTCATCACCATATTAGTGCTTAAATTTACTTGTAATACCCAAACATATTGATTAGAGTCTCTGCAACTTTTATACAAAAGTAATCCAAGGCCATGGGCATTTAATCCCAAACCCACAATTCGAAAGCGGAAATTAATTAAATCTGAACAACAACCATTCTTTTAAAAAATTTAATTTATAAGTAAAAAAACAAACAACTGCTTGAGATATTTGTAAATAAAAAATTCGTACTGAATATCATCTAGAATTAGAAGAAACTTAACAAGTTAAAGACATCGAATTTAAATATTGAATTTTTGTTTAATAAAATAAATAAAATTTATTAGATTTTTTGATAAAAATTATTACAAAGAAAATGACTATTCTTAATAAAATTAAATTTATAAACCCCAATTTTGTAAATGAATATTTTAAACCAAATGGACAAAAAAAAGCTAAAATTAAAAAACATTTAACTTTATTACGATATCACCAAAAAAGCCGCGGAGACATTCCACTCACTCCCACTGAGATGTGACTCATCAAAGAACCAAAGCTTACCGTTATAAGCATTAAAAAAAATCTCAATTTCAATTAAAAGATAACAATTTTTGTAATCTAAATTTTGTTGACATTAAAAAGAGCTTAATCATCGATGTAAAAATTATTTTTATTTGAAACAAATATTTAAAATTAAAGGATAAAAAAATGCAACTAATCTATTAAAAAATATAATTATTAAAGATATTCAGTAAAAATGTGTGCCAATTTTCGTATGACAAAAAATTTGGCTGTTCACATTGACTTTTTGGATGTTCCCAAACATTGGAAGCTTCTTGTACGATGATAAAGAACCAATTCCACATGCATTCAACGAATGACTGTCTATGTCCGTGGAGGCAAAAAAATACGGACGAGCTTAATCAAAATAGATAAAATGAAGCAAAAAGACATTTTTATCTTTACAAAAAATAAATCCAAGAAAAAGATATTTATTAAATATATCAGCGAGCTCGCATGATTTTCAAGTGACGCACAATCTCTCATTCGGCGATTTGCACTGCTGTAAAAAAGGCTATTTAAAGAGAAATTAATTTTCTAAGCATTTACAAAAATTATTATACCAAATGCGAAAAGATAGATACAATTTAAATTTAAACGGTTAAATATTCGTTTTTTTTTTACGAAATCACCAATTAACACTTTTAAAAAAAGCTAAATACGCTAAAAAGTTAAACATGACAACCTTCAGAAAAAATTAATTGACCGCAACGTATCGGCGAAAGCAAACAGCCAAAAAACAAAGTTGCCTCATAAAAATTAAATAAATATTAAATAACAATTAATTCAAATGTTGCCATTTTATGGCCAGATGTGTGCGCCCTCGACTTACAGGGCGACCAACCCTCCGGAGTTTAGTGGTCAAAAAAAAATTTGGAGGATTTATACTAAAAAATTTGTCAAATAAAGCAATAACATAAAAACATATGCACATATATTTATAATTCAGTTTGATTACGATTGACAAATTTTTCAAACAAAAATTTTAAACAAA
>MEIZ01000074.1:64833-79872 GCA_001723225.1 Globodera ellingtonae
TTTGTAATTATTAAATTTAATAATTAACGCGATTTGAAAATATTGACTAAATATTAATTATAATTTTCAACTTATAACAGTTCTCGTGTTGTGTTAAAAAGAATTGAGTAAAGACCATTACATAATTTCGATCGTACAAAATGCAAATGAACGAAGTTGAGGGCAGGTCTTCAAACCTTTGTAAGCTTCGAATTCGAAGCTTACAAAGGTTTGAAGACCTGCCCTCAACTTCGTTCATTTGCATTTTGTACGATCGAAATTATGTAATGGTCTTTACTCAATTCTTTTTAACACAACACGAGAACTGTTATAAGTTGAAAATTATAATTAATATTTAGTCAATATTTTCAAATCGCGTTAATTATTAAATTTAATAATTACAAAAAAGTTTATTAACCAATAAATTTTGAAATACAAAATATATGATGTATTTAATTCAAGAAGCAAAAAATAAAAATATTAACAATTTATTATTCATTTTTTGTACAAAAACTCGACAGCTTTTTTTTAATTTGGATTTGCTAAAGTAAATATGTCTGTACGTGATAATAAAACAGGAGTCTTTTGGTCAAAATAGGTCGCTTGATGAAAAAAACAAAACACCCCAAGGTTTTTATTAATGTTTTATAATAAAAATATGAATTTAAAAATTAATAAATAAATGCATTTATTTTCACAATATAAGCTGCTAAACCTTTAAATAATAAATTTTACTAAGCTTAAAAGACGAGCAGATTTCTATTTTTAAATCTTATATTAACAAAAATTTAAATTCTAATATACAACAGAGTTTTAAAATAAACTATAAATTGTTTAATTTGTCTGCTTATAACGATAAAAAAGGAAAATCTGTAAAAAGTATAAGAATAATTAAAAAGATCGCTTTTTGTTTAACTCAACACATGAATTAAATGAAAATATAATCGACATAAAAAACATTAAAATGGATTTGTTTACACACGATGCCAAGTTAGGTCATTATTCAAAAACTATAATAAATTTATTACCATTTTTAAAAAAAGGAAAAATAAACGAAAAATTTACCCAAATTTAAAAGAAGCCATAGCGAAGCAAAAAACAAAAACTTTATTATGGAAGAAGAGTTCGACMATGACTTCTATTATACTTAATAAAGAAAAATTGCCCAATTTTTTCCAGCTTGTTAACAAATTTTAATAAATCTGATTATTTGATAGATTCATAAAGAATAATAAAACAAAAATAAATGTTAACTCATAATATTTTTATATTATATTATGTAAACATCCAAGTTTGACAAAATACTAAGGATGAAAATTCTTCAGCTATTTTAGAATATAGAAACAAACTAATAATAWTATTTATTTATTTTCAATATTAAACAATTTATAGTTTATTTTAAAAACTCAATCCAATCATTTTTTTCTATCCCTTTGAATCAAGTAAGAATTAAACAAAACCAATCCAATTCTTAAAATGATTTATTATCGATATCGAGAGCTGCTATTAATTACAAATTTTTATGTAAATAAATAATTAATCAATTTAACGGTAAAATCAAACAAAAATATAGAGTCGGTGTCAGCGCCGGGGCTGTTTGAATCTGGAAACCAATACGGATGCTAACAAATGTAATTAAAAAAAGAAACTTCAATTTCTTCAGCTAAATAAAATATATTTAAAAGAATTAAAAGCTAATAATAAACAAAAATCGATATGTAAAATTTAATATAAATCAATCACAACATTTTCGATGAAATCATAATCTTTAACTAATATTTAATTTTCAACACATCCTAAATGCAATATTTTACTAAATGATAAAATGAATAATTTCTATTAATATAAAAAGCATAATTTTCACTTTTTTTATTACAAAGAAATTCATAAATTCAAATATAACTAACAATTAGTAAGAAAATTAACGTGTGTTTATATCTCGAGTAAAAATATAATTAGCAAAGATTACATCATTTAATGATTTAAAATATAATAAAAAAATCTACAACAACCTTCTTATTAATTAATGCTTTTATATTTTGATAAAAAAGGGGGCAACGGTTGATACTAGAGACCGGCCAGAAGGTTCGGCCGGTACTATTCGGTAAAGTACCGAAAAAATACCGTTACAAAAAAGTTTCGGTACTTTTCGAAAAGGTTCGGTCGGGATTTTTCGGTAAAGTACCGAAAAAGTACTGGTACCGAAAAGTACCGAAAAAAAATTGTCGGTACTTTTTCGGTTTTCGGTACCAAAATTTTTTAGAGTAATTTTTTAACAAAACTCATTTATTTTGGAAATTTTGGCTTTTAAAATGTTTATAAATCAGTTTGGGAAGCTTGAGGTTCAAGAAAATCAGCTAGATTTTCGATCATTTAAAAGGGGGGGGGGGTTCGGCGGTGCCGATAGGCGCCGCCGAGAAAATTTTGGATTTTTTGATGGAATTTGTTAAGAAAAATGGCCCAAATGCATCACGGAAGAAAAAAAAAATGATCAGAAAAATTACTTTTCTCGGGCCGAGTCTTTTCAACAAATTAATTTATTTATGCTCCTTATTTTCTTATTTTTTGACACCAGCATTATTTTGTGAATTTTTTAATGTTAAGTAAATTCGCTAAGAGAAAAAATAAAAAATTTCTGCGTTACCTTAATATTTTTAAAATCTGAAATATTTTAAAAAATTTTTTGAAAAAATTGTTTTCTTTCCCATAAAGTTAATTGAAAAACAAAAAAAACTATTTACACCGTCGGGGTTGAACCCCGGGCAACCACGTCACTCACCATCACACCACCAAGGCATAAAAGAATAAAAAGGAATTTCACTCGAGGACTCGAACTTTAGACAAAATAGAATTTCTCAAATGTTTAACCACTGAGCTACGTGAGATTACGTAGAACAAGTGAAAATATTCAAATATATTACCACATTTTTCCGTTCGGTACTTTTTTCGGGACTCAAAGTTTATTCGGTCGGTACCTTCGGTTCTCAAAAAGTTTCGGTCGGTTCTTTTCGGTAAAATACCGAAAAAGTACCGGTACCGAAAAGTATCGGTACTTTTCGAAAAAGTTCGGTCGGTACTATTCGGTAAAGTACTGATGCTTGAGTACCGAAAAGTACCGAAAAAGCGTCGGTACTTTCCCGTACCGTCCGATCTCTAGTTGATACAACAAATGAAAATGGGTATACACCGCTTTGCATGGATATTTGAATTTTAATTGAATCAATTTTAATCAGTTGAAGCACAAGAAATAAAAGCCGCACCGAGCTTCAATGTTCTATTACGTGTAAATAAATAATAACAAAATATGTTACTTCTCATAATTATATTTAAGAATCAAAAATATAAAATTAAAAAAACATTGCTTCTTCGTTATATAATAATTTACATAAATACAAAAATTTTACAACTTGAACTAATTAACAAATTTAACAAAAAAAAAAATATTACAATATTAATGACAAAATCATCAATTTTAAAAACTTAAATTAACCGTGTAAGAGATTAACAAATTAAATAATCAATCAATCAAATTAATTTTTTCGAGAAAAAACATTAAGGTATTAAATAGTATAATATAATAATATGTTTTATTAGTTTTGTATTAGTCGACATTAAAATAACATTACGATTAAATTAAATAAAAGTTCAATTCAAGGAACAATCGATTGACTCTTATACTTAATATTATTTTATATTTTATTCAAATAATTCGTTCGTCTATAAATTAATCAAATATCGAAGCCAAAACCACAATCCAGCCAAGAGGAAAGGATGAAGACGTAGCTGAACAAGCATGAGACCTCTCAGGGGCATTACAGCATAGACAATAAATAGATAAATCATAAGTTTAATCTGAGGTCAATAAAAACGACTTTATTATCAAAAGTTTGAGTTTATGATAAATATAAATAAAATAATTTTTTTAAAACATTGTAATAATGTCGATTCATAAAACTGAAAAGAAGTCCGGTTTGCTGAATGAACTGGTCTATCCACAAAATTCTTGATGCAAAAATATTTTATAAAAAATTTATTCGAACTCAGCGACGTTAATGATCCTGAACGTTTGAGAGCTCGCATTACGAGAAAATTCTATTTTTAAATATTTTAAAATAAATGTTTATTAAAATAGAAATCATTAAATTCTAATATAAAAAAAAATAACCATTTAAAACAAACTTTTAAATTATTTTGTATTTTTTTATTATAAAAAATAAAGGGAAATTCTATAAGTAGTACACGAATCGCTAAAAAGATCGCGTTAAAAACTTCGAAACCCATAAATATAAGAGAAAATCAGATGTGTAAGCCGACGATTTTATAAAATATTATAAAAGCGAAATCTCATTAGTTAAAAATTTCCTAAAACAATAAATCCATATTTTTGAAAAAAGACTATTCTTACAAAAATTAAATTTATAAACACCAATAAATGTAGTTTTAACGTGCGTGAGAAGTTTTGATTACCTGATGTATACTGGTAGCAGAGGTTGCACTGACGCCAGTGTAGAGTGAAAAAGATGTCCGACCAACTTTTTTATTCCAACACTTTAATCGACAAAACTTATAAAAATTTTATAATTTTTTATCGATTGGGGTTCTTATTGCTTCGAAATTCGAAACAAAGTTGCCTCATAAAAATTAAATAAATATTAAATACCTTAAATTTCAAAAAATCAATTTCTAACATAAATTCAGTGCATATGTTAAAATATTGTTATTAATTAAGACAACAAACGAATCAATCTCCAGAAATTATAAACAATTTAATTCTAATGTTGCCATTTTTATGGCCAGATGTGTCGCCCTCGACTTACAAGGCGACCATCCCTCAAAATTTTAAACAAAAATAAAGTCAAAAGATAAAAGTAAAAAAAATAACATATATATCGTGGCGCAAAGTGGCGAGTATATAACTTTTTTTGCAATAAAACAAATTAAAAACTTATTATATCAAAAATATTTAAATAATTATAACAAAAAAATACGCGCTAATTAAAAATATAAGTTATGTTAGTGACAAAGACTTAATTTTAAGTAGTCCATTAAATTACCTCTCTGACTATATTATTAAAATTAATCAAGAAAAAAAAACCTTTTAAAAATAACTAGTGTACTATTTCATGTAGAAATAAAAGAATAAAACTTATATTAATTTTGTTATTAAAATTAAAGTATAAAAGAAACGTTAATTAATTACGAATTCTGAAAAACATCCTTAAAAACATTTAATTTAAAAAGCCAAAAATATAATTATATGATTGCATGATGTTTAAAATATTTTCAAATAAAGCAATGCCAAGCGTGAGTTTCGCATCGTGTTTGTGGATTCTCAATATAAAAAGAGCCAACCGACTGTTCTTCATTGTGTTCTTTTGATGTTTTGCAAGCCAGCATTGAGTGAGGCTAAAATAAAACCCCATAACTTATTGATCACTATTAAGGCAAAATAAAGGTATAACTAAATATAAAATTATTAATGAAAAATAAATACAATATTTACATTGAATAAAAATGTAATAAAGATGGTTTCGGCACCCTTTAATCGACATTACTTATAATAAAAATATTTTTTCAAAAAACGTTGGGCGATAATTTTTTGTAAAAATTTCTTAAAATCAATATTTTATATTGACATCAAATTTAGTTAAAATAAAATCCAAGATAGCTAGCAAAAAAACCTTGAAAAAATTATTTTAAAATATAATTATTAACAAAAACAGTAAACATCAAGAAATGAGAGAGTCGTATGTTTAATTAAAACAAAAAAAATTTCTATAAAAGTAGAATTAAAGAATGTTTTCTTAGTTAAATAATAATTAATCTTATTGAATTTAAATTAATAAACCTTCTAACACTAATAAAATACATAATAATTTTTACATGGCAAGTCCATTAAGAAGACTGTACTTTTTAAATATATACCCCCAAAATAAGCTTAAAATAATGGAATCGATTATTGTATGAGTTGCGTAAAGATAAATATAATATAAATTAAACGGTTAGTTTTTACAAAAACAGTCATTTTTGTTTGATTACTGCGCCTGAGAAAAACAATATTACGCGTACCGGCACTGATTTAATCATAATTATTTTAAATATTTTAGGAGCCGGAACACAAATGTTATCAGCTTGGTGATTGTGTCCAGCGGAAGGAACAAAGAAATTTAAAATAATAATCAATTAAAAATAAAAGTAAATGCCCAAAAGACTGCCCGCCATTACAACGAAAAAGTGCCGGAACATTAGGCTGGAGCAACTTTTGAAAGGAAACTTATTTTCGTAAAAAAATTTAAACTAATCAAATCTTAATTATTTTAACTATTATTTGTAGCACTGAACGTGCATTATTGGACTAATTAATTATTATAAATAAATTCATTTAATCTTTGTATCAATTATATTATTTTACGTCTAAATAAATGAATCAGAAAAAAATTGATTAAAAACTATAGTCTATGAAAATAAATTGTTTATTGCAAAAATATATAAATTATCTCATAATTAAATTCAGTAATAATTACTTGAAGATACAATTAGTCAAAATTTTTAATATATATATTAACCTTAAGCTATTGTTTAGCAATTAATGATTCTGTATAAATAAATATCTTTACAAAGAGAAAAATAATAAAGATGACCGTCTATGTTTTTTGCAGTTTCCACTAAAGGACATTAAACTTATAAAAGACATTAATATAAATATGAAAAGTCACTAAATAAAAAAATTATCGTTTTTTTTCTAAAAATGGTTTATTAATTCGAGATATTATTTAAACAACAAAAAAAAATATTATTTAAAATAGAATTTAATCTTTTAAATTGAAGTGAAATAAAATAATGCTGAAATATTACAAAAAAATAGGTGTTTAAATCTCGATTCAAATTAATTATTATGCAACGATTAAAGGACGCGTAAAACTTTAAAATAAAAAAATCAATAATCTGCTTATTTATATTTATATTTATTTTTTTATTAAATTTAATATAAATAAAAATATTCATAATTTAATAATCAGTGGAAGAAACAAGAATTAAGTTTAAGCATTTTAGAAATTATTTAAATATTGCAATCCACGGATACGCGTGCTTTGGATCGTTTTGGGGCTTAGTCTTTTTGACTGCTACGTATACATATTAATCAATAAAACCATAAATTTTAAGTTTTGATTTTAATTAAAATTTCTGCCAAAACTCTTAAAACCGATTTGCGGAATTGGAGTTTTGCATTGTTCATTAACCGTATAAGAACATTACAATAAATTAAATAATCGATCGAATTTTTTTAAATTTTGAACAATGTAACAAATCGTATAATATAAAACTATTTATTTGTCTTGTATTAACCGTGGAATTACCCTCTAAACACTTTGCTTATGCCTTTGGTTGCCGTTTTGGCCGCAATAAACACGGCCATTCTGAAGCCTTCCGAAATTGCATCGAACACCGCCGAGCGCGAATATGTCCTAAAAATTTGTTACCCAAACCCTCTCCCTCATGCGCCCCCTTTACCAATCCAGCTATATCTACAAAGGTGATAGCAGTCGGGACAACTTGCTTGGAATGTGCCAGCTTAGCTAGCCCTTCCAAACGTACATCTGGTACAGTGGTTACCCCTATTATAATACCCTATTATAGTTTGTTAGATTAGTCACATGGTGCTGAGGATCCGTATTAGGGGAAGAAGCTGTTATATTAGGCACATGCTGTGGAAAAAAATGCACCACGGAAAAAAGATAGGATTTAAAAAATTTCCTCTTTAGAACCGGTACCGATTATTAAAAAATAAAAACTTTTATTAAAGAAATTTAGCATTAAAATACATAATCACAAAAATGGCATAATCCAAAAATAACAAATTATTATAATGGACTTCGTTGAAACCGTTTCGAGGTCCAAGCGTTTTAAATTAACCCTTTTAATTTTGCGTGTCTATTTAAGTAATTAGAAAGTATTTATTATTACATAGAGTTTTATATAATACACAGACGTAAAACCGAATAAAGTAATAATTAACAAATATTTTCTGTTAATATAAAAAGCATAATTTTCATTTAACAGAAAAATATTATAATATTTATGACAAAATCATTTTATATCATTTTTAAAAACTTAAATTAATCGTGTAAGAGATTAACAAATTAAAAAAAATTTCATTTTATGTTTGAATCATTGCCTCGTAGTTGAACTCCTGGCCGGAGGAGCATCTCAAGGAAGCTTTGAAGCAAAATGTTTAATGCGAATTTCGCTAATATAAAAACATTTTTCAATAATAAATATAATTTAGAAACTTTAATAAGCCCATACAATAAATAAAGAATCGATCAAATATTAATTTTTTTTAAATCAAATTTGCAGTTCAGTTGAACCATTTATTAAGTAATAAAAAAGATGCGTAAAAAGTGGAATCGTTTCCTCAATAAATAAAATTCAATCTTACAATAAAATTATTTAAAAAATTTTGCATTAAAATATAATTAAATAATAATTATTATTATAATCCAAATATTTTTTGCATTACAAAATGTAATTAAAGATAACTGATACATCAACCCAAACATTCTGGATGAAATTTAAAGAAAAAATTTAACTTCATGTGTGAAATTAAAAATTGTCTAATGAGTTAACTACATTAAATTTACGGCATTAATTGAATTAAATTTTAATAAAGAGATATTGACACATATTAAAATGCGTAATAATTACCTGAATAATTTTTAAGTGATTCAATCTGTAAATTTGTGCAATTACATTATTATGAATAAATATACATTAAAAATGGCAACATTGCTTTAAGCGCATATTAACATAATTTATGTTTAATTAACTGCAAAACAATTGGATTTTGTTTAGGCATGATACTAAAATAATTGTTTACTTCAACCCTATTCCCAAAAGAATTTTTTTGACCATTTAAAAGTCAACAAACTATTATAAATAAATTTAATTGAATCAATATATAATTATCAAATAAATTGTTCAGCAGAAATTAATTTGTAATAAGTAAAGGAAATTTTTGTCTTTACATAAAATAAATCCAAGAAAAATCCAGCTGCCTCAGGAAAAATCTTTTTCAAATATTCCTAGCGAGCTCGAAGAAGTGCCGCACTTTCTGGACATTTGGGCGATTTGCACTGCTGTAAAAAAGGCTATTTAAAAACAAATTCATTTTCTAAGCATTTACAAAAATTATTGTACCAATTGCAAAAAAATAGATACAATTTTAAATATAAATACAATAATTTTTAAAAAACATTGAAATAATGTCTATTCATAGATAAAAGAAGTCCGATTTGCTGAATGAGCTGGACTATCCCCAAAATATATAGAAAATAAATAATAATATCTTAATGCAAAAATATTTTATTTAAAATCAAGAGGAAGGCGAGGACGACAACAATGTTACTTTATTATCGCCGTCTATTAACCCGATATTAAATTAATTTAATACGCATTTACATCCGATTGTGTTATTTGGTGGTTGGTACTTAAATTTATCTTTTATAATTTTAAATACATCGAAAAATTTAAAAAATGATATCTCATCGAATAAAAGGCAGTCCAGTTTTCCAGTTTGCTGAATGACAGATGAACGATTTGCTGAACAATATAAAAATGTTTAATATATCATTAAAATATTTAAAAAGTAACTTTAAAAATATGGACAATCGCCGACTTTCAAAACTCTTTAATTTTTTATCGTAATAAATAATCTTGTTGAAAGTTAAGTAAACTTATGTTTAAATTTGTTTAAAAATTTATTCAAAAAATGAACAGTACATTGCATATAGAAAAATAAAAAGACTAATTCTTTTGAACGTAATTATAAAATAATTTAGTTTTAATTCAATTCATTCAATCCCTCCCGCTCATCAGCACAAGACTCATCGTCAACTTAACGCCTGCTGTCCCCAAAGTTTTTTGCTTTTACACAAATATCGACCGCAAGGGTTAGGACGAGAAACTGAGCCGAATATTAATATAATTTAATTCAAGATTTTGGGCCTTTAAAACTAATATAAATATTTTTCTATTTTGCTTAATTTTAATAAAGATATATATAAATTAACACATATTAAATGCATAATAATTAACTTGAATAATTTGCAAGCGATTCAATCTGTAAATTTGTGTAATTACCTTATATGAATAATATACATTAAAAATGGCAACATTGCTTCTTAAGCGCATATTAACATAATTTATGTTTATTTAACTGCAAAATAATTGGATTTTGTTTAGGCATGATACTAAATAATTGTTTTTTAACGTCTGACTCTCTCTTTTTAGCACACTATTTCTTCAAAAAAATAAAAATGTTCAAAAAAGTAAAGTAACATAATTTTTAGATGGGGTGCGTTGCTGCCTAAATTACTCTCGTCGTCTGACTCTCTCTTTTAGCACACTATTTCTTCAAAAAATAAAATGTTCAAGAAACTAAACTAAACAATTTTAGATGGGGTGCGTTGATGCCCAAATTACTCTCGTCGTCTAACTCTTCTTTTTAGTACACTATTCTTCAAAAAATAAAAATGTTCAAAAAACTACAATTAATGTATTTTATTACCGTCGTAGATAACGTCTATAATAAATTTTTAATTAATAGTTTGTGTTAACGATAATTAATTTTACATTACGAAGCTTAAAAGACGAGAAAATTCTATTTTTAAATATTTTAAATGTTTATTAAAAAATTAAATTCTAATATTAAAAAAATAACCATTTAAAATAAACTTATTTTTTGATTATTAATAATAAAGGAAAATTTCTAGAAGTAGTACACGAATGGCTAAAAAGATTGTGTTAAAAACTTCGAAACCCATAAGTATAATAGCAAAAACTGAGGTGTAAGCCGCGATTTTGTAAAAAATATTATAAAAGCGAAAATATCATTGGTTAAAAATTTCCTAAAACAAAAATTCCATATTTCTAAAAAATGACTATTTAAAAAAATTAAATTTATAAAATCCAAAAGATGTAGTTTTAACGCGCGTGAGAAGTTTTGATTACGTGATGTATAAATGGTGGCAGCGGTTGCACTGAAGCCAGTGTAGAGTGAACATTCATTATATAATACCTTACCGAACCTTATCAAGGCAATTAAGGTATAAATATAACTTTAATTAATGAAGAAGTAAATACATTACATTGAATAAAAATCCAATAAAGATGTCGACCAACTTTTATATTCCTACACTTTAATCGAAAAAGCTTATAAAAGTCTATAATTTTTAAGCAAAAATATTAATTATTATTTAAATATAGAAATAAATAAATTAAAAAAAAAAAATTAAGTAAAATAAAATCATCTTTAATTTGCAAAAAATCCATTAAAATTATTTACTAACCATTTTCAAAATAAATTAATGGGTGTTTAATCTCTAAATTTGATAATTTATATTTTTAAATACTTAAATTTCGCAGTCATTCCACTACCACACAGGCTGTCACTCTCAAAAGCCAAAGCTCACCTTAGGCATTAAGAAATATTTTGCAAATTGATCAGCTCATTTCGCGCGTTATCACTCCGAAAGTTTTTTTAAATTAAAATATTACTACTCATTAAAAATTAAATAACTAGAAAATATTAATTGCATTTTCAATTATTACACATTTTAAGTTGAATATAAAAGTAAATGCACTAAAATAAAATAATTTAATTTAATATAAATTATTTTAAAAATATTTGTTTAAAGAAATTCAATAAATAAAGTAAGCCCACAAAAGTGTTAATAAGATCATTAATAATATATGTAATGGAATTGAAAAACATTTTTGATAGATTCAATTATATATTATGACAATGTTTCGATGACCGGCCTTTTTGATAAATGTCCTAACCCTGAAAGTTTTGCATCAGGCGTGATCTAACCTGTCACTGACCTACCTACCCTTTTGGTTATAGTCAGTATTGTCAGGTCATCCGGTGAGCTGAACGGATGATGACAGAAAATTACCATTTTAATTTGGTCGTTGCATTCACATGATTTAAAGCACAGTTTGCGATTGAGCACATGTGTACACAATTTTTAAAGGAATTGCTGGATCGCGCACGTGTCAAACAGTCATAACATTTTATTTGTTCAACAAAAATTAATTTATAATGAATCAAGGAAGGCCAAAAAGCCTAATTCTTTATTTTTTTTAAAAAGATTAAAAATGTTTTATTATCCAAGTAAAATTGCATATAAATAAAATCGCAAATCTAACAAATCCAAGGCTCATACCTTATTTTTTAATAAATATATTTATTAATATATCATTTAAACATACACTCACTAATAATAATGATTTTACATGTGAAAAGAGCAGAACAAAAAAATAATAATGTGCTTACAGCAAAATATGAAAAAAAAAATATTAAAAATTAAATCTATAAAATTTGTTCTTTACTATTTAACAGACCTAAAAAGAGCAAATCCCGCTGAGGGCTGGGCAACAAAGGTGGCGACAACAACGCTGAGAATGACAACATGAACAATTATATTTAGAGATAAAATGCTTAAACATACAATTTTCATGTCAACTATTAAATTTATGGGGGAAACGCAATATTATTCAAGGTTAAAGAAAACAATTTAATAATCAATTCCAACTTTACTTTTTTTAAATAAAAACACCTGGTTTTTTAAATTTGAGTTTTAAATCTTACTATACGATCAACTATTTATCAACAAAAATTATAATTTAACCCATTTGTTTAAAAATGAAATACAAACTTTACTTCTGCGAAATAATAAACAGCTTTTATTTAAAAATAAAATAAAAGAATTTGGAAGTATCCATTAAGCATGTATTCCAAATTTCGTATAACAATAAAAATATTGGATCGTTCTCAAACTTTGGAAGCTTCTGAAGGCAAAGTGCGAGATTAATCAAAATAGAAGAACAATATGAAAGCAAGAGACAAAAATAATGCTATTTAGATTTATCGCGTGTGTGAAATTAATGATTATCTAAAAAGTTAAAACTATTTAAATTATAATAATAAGCCAGAGCTGACATTGAAGAAGTCGTGGTTTGGGAGGCATCATTATAAGAATTTACAATTTGAAATTGACCCATACATCTTACTGATTATGTGGAAGAATTATGAATAATTATACCCTAACATTAAACGTACCAACCATTTATTGAATTTAATTTTAATAAAGATATAAATAGTTTTTATTAATACATAGATATATTTAAACAACAAAAAAATATTTAAAATATAATTTAATTTTTAAATCGAAGTAAAAGAGTCAGACGACGAGACTAATTTGTGCAGTCAGACGACGAGAGTAATTTGGGCATTAACGCACCCCATCTAAAAATTGTTTTAGTTTACTTTTTTGAACATTTTATTTTTTTTGAAGAAAAAGTACTAAAAAGAGAGAGTCAGACGACGAGAGTAATTTGGACATCAACGCACCCCATCTAAAAATTTTTTTAGTTTACTTTTTTGAACATTTTATTTTTTGAAGAAATAGAAAAAGCTAGCTAAGTTATGTTAGTGACGAAGATTTAATTTTAAGCAAAATATAATGGTGAATACAATATAATAAAAATTATTAAATGACAAAGCGGACAATTGGAATAACGAATTAAGCATCTCTTCAACTGGATCGGAGAATAAATAAAAAAACAAACAAAATTATAATTTGTCTAAAATTGGATTTAATTTAATATCCAACCTTAGAATATATTTTATTTTAAAAAAATAAAGTTTTAGCAAAACCCCCATTATCAAAGAACAAATAAACGTTTATAATATTTTAAAACCCCATAATTATGCTAATCAGATTAATATAATTTTTCATTTTGAATTATAGAAAAATATATATTCTTAACATTTACAATTTTATTAGAATATATTAGTAAATATTTAATCAGCACTTTTCATACTAAGAAGCAAATTAATTATTAAATTTATAAAATACAATTGTTAAATTTTTTATGCATTCATATTTGGATTTATACACACCCATTAGAGATACGGTAACATCTGTTCCTGCCACAACATTTTCGATGAAATCATAATCTTTAACAAATATTTAATTTTCAACCTAAATGCAATATTTTACTAAATCATAAAATATATAATTTCTATTAATATAAAAAGCATAATTTTCACTTTTTTTATTACAAAGAAATTCATAAATTCAAATATAACTAACAAATAGTAAGAAAAAACGTGTGTTTAAATCTCGAGTAAAAATATAATTAGCAAAGATTAATCATTTAATGATTTGAAATATAATAAAAAACAACAACTATTTAAAAAAGGGGCAACGGTTGATAAAAGGATATAGATGGTTGCACTGCTTTGCATGTATTAATATTATTTATGGTAAATAAAATATCAAAACGAAGCAATACACGGGTTTGTGAAAATCCACCACAGCAACAAGATTTTACAAAAGACGACTTAAAAACTAATGCCAACTCAGATTATATATTAAACCTTTTTATGAGAGTCGAACGCTCAAAAATTCAATGATTACGCTTCCACGAGAAAATATTTTTAAAAGAATATTTAAAAAATTTATTATATTATAATGCAATTCATCTTCAACCTCAATACAATTAAAAAAAGGAATTCATTTTTACAAAATGTGTAAACAAAATAATGAGAAAAAAATAAAATCCTTTAAACCAATTATTCTTGTGAACTTACAAATTAGATCAAACATTTATTAAGCATTTCCTTGTGTGAGTCAACGCTACGTACGATCCAAGTACATCGTCGAGAACATATCAAGAACGAAATGGAGGGAATGTCAGCAATGAACAACAAACAAATTACATTTAGAGATAAAAAGCTTAAAATCCTCACTGACCCAAATGTAAAATAAATAATTAGAGATTAATTGTTTAAAATAAAAAATATTTTCTAAAAGTTTATTTGTCCACGGCAATCTTGATTGTAAAATATTTTAATACGGATCGCAGATTTTATTTAAACAATCAATATGATAACATATAAATGTTGAGTGTGAGTGTTTTAATATACCGTATTTCCTCTATTAGAACCCCCGGGGGTTCATTTTTCAACCCCCTCAAAAAGGGGGGTTCTAT
>MEIZ01000074.1:79974-102756 GCA_001723225.1 Globodera ellingtonae
ATAGACAAATTGCGTTTTTGGCAAAATTTGGATAATTTTGACCATTTTTTCTGGCAAAATCAATCACAGAATAGAAATTTTATTATTGAATAACAAAAGATATCTATGAATTATCCAGTTCTGGGAAACCTTTAGTAAGAAATAGAAATTTATTGAAGTCTTCAACAATTTTTTGAAAATTCGCAATTTTTTGCTCAGCAAAATCGGTGAATTTAAAAAAATGCAAAACCCAACTTAAAGTTTGAGATTTTAAATGAAATAAAGTAAAAACATCAGAAATTAGGGCATTTTTTACTTCTAGATGTTTTCTCCATTTAAAAAAAACATGATGCTTTCGAGTGATATTAATTTTGTTTGTTTTGGTCAAATAACCAAAAAGCTAAACGCTTAAACATTCGGCGCCAAACTGAGCCCGTTCGAATTTTTAATCAAAATTAATTTTCACAAAAAAATTCATAACTATTTTTAAAATGAACATTTTCAGAAAGTTTAAAACTTTTATTATTTACAGAAATTTATTTTGATTTCAACAAATGATTCTGACTTTTATTTTACTCGGATTACAGACCCCAGACCGAAAGGCGCACCTACGAAACACCCAACCAGCCAAAAACCACGAAATACCAAAAAAAAAAAAAAAGATTTTGTTAGGGGATACAAGGGCGTAGAATCCGAATCTGACCTTCATTTCGACCAATTTCAAACCCGGACCCCGAACATTTTTACAAAAATGAATTCGAATTTTTGCAAAAATCAATTTTGGCCTCAAAATCATTTAAAAAGCAAAAAATTACAAAGAAAACAAGTAATGCTTGAATTCTTGCTTTTTCAATGCAGGCCAAATGTGGAGGGAGGTTCATAAAAACCCTTATAAACAATTTAGAACTTTTCGAATTTTCATTTTTAATTTAAATGTTGCCGTTTTTATGGTCAGATTGTTTCAAAAAAAAAATTGGAGGATTTTTTTGGTTGGACAAATTCACTGAATGTTTAAATGTATGACTTTGTTCAATATTGAGTGATCTTAAAGCAAATGTTCTTATTTATTAGGTTCGTATGATTTTTATAAATTTAAATCTAATATTCAAATGAAATCTTCAAAATTTGCTATATTTTTAATCCCGGTTTTTCCCGTTTCCCGATCTCGATCCGGTTTTTAAAAAGGCAAGATCCCGATCCCGATCCCGGCTTTCACGGTCCCGGTCAATCCCGGTCCCGTCCTACTCTAATTTATACTAAAAAATTAGTCAAATAAAGCAATAACATCAAAAACATATGCACATATATATATAAATTCAATTTGATTACTATTGACAAATTTTTCTAACTAAAATTTTAAACAAATATTAACATATTTGCCAAATAAATAACTAAATATTAAATACTTTAAACGTAATTTTACCATATAAAAAGTGCCCGGTCCCGTCCTACTCTAATTTATACTAAAAAATTAGTCAAATAAAGCAATAACATCAAAAACATATGCACATATATATATAAATTCAATTTGATTACTATTGACAAATTTTTCTAACTAAAATTTTAACCAAAATAAACATATTTTTACTCCAAAAATTTAAAATATAAAGTTTAAAAAAACTTATTATATCAAAATAAATAATTATAACAAAAATACGCGATATTAAAAAGCTAAGTTATGTTAGTGACTAGACTTAATTTTAAGCAAAATATAATGGTGAATACAATATAATAAAAATTATTAAATGACCAAGCGTACAATTGGAATATCGAATTAAGCTTCTCTTCAACTGGAACGAAGAATAAATATCATTTATTAAGTAATAAAGAAGAAGCAGCGTAACAACATGCGATGGAATTGTTCTCCCCAGCGCAATTAATTTTGGTCTCTGAATTGCTGAATGGCGTGTCGAATGGAATTATCATAAATTTAATTTCAAAAACAAATATTAATAACGTAATATCTCAATTAATGCATGGTTTACTAAACACTCAATTCATTCCCGCAATAATAATCTTATTAAAGTTTAAAAATTAAATCTATATTTCAAAATAAGTTAAATTCAATCTTACAATCAATTATATAGAAATAATAAATTAAAAGTTTTTTTTAAAATTAAGTCAAATAAAATGCAAAAATCCATTAAAATTATTTACTAACAATTTTCAAAATAAATTAACGAGATTAATCAAAATAGATAAAATTAAGCAAAATAAAAGAATATATTTTGAGCATAACAATGTTTCTTACAAGTGAAAAATCATTTTAGTTATCTAAAATAGGAAAAATAATTTAAAGAAACAAAAATAAAAAAGATTGTTTAATTTTATATAACAAAATAGCGATTCTTATTTAAAATGATATTACAATTAGCAAAAAAAAAGTTGGAAATCTAAATCATAAAATTTCTTACATGTTTGAAAATAAATTTGTTCGACAAAAATTAATTTATAATGAGTAAAGAATTCAAAGAAAAAAAAATAGAGAGCTCGGACTTAACACAATCGATGATCCAAATATGCTTTTAATTTCACAACCGCAATCAATATACAAATAGAGTTATGGGAAGAAAACGGCGCCGGGGATGGCTCACAAATCACTGATTTTGTAGTAAATTTCCCAAACTCTGCATAAGCCGATTATTCGTGCTAATAAATCAATTGGATGATGAGTGGAGTAATTTATATTTATATTTATTAAATAGTATAATATTAAAATATGTTTTATTAGATTATTAAAATAAAAACTTACTATTAAAAAATTTTAGCACAAATTACATAATCAGAAATTTCTTTTATAATTTTAAATACATTTAAAAACTTTAAAAATGAAATCTCATCAAATAAAAGGCAGTTTTATTTATTTATTGTATGCAAACCTTGTTCATAATTTAATCATTATAAATCCTATGGCTCATGCATTATTTTTAATAAATAATTCACTCACTAAAAATAATAATTGTATACCTATGTGAAAAGAGCACAACAAAATAAGAAAAATATTACACATTAAATCTATAAAATTTGTTCGTTACTATTTTAACAGACCTAAAAAGAGCAACTCCGGCTGAGGGCGGGGCCATGAACGTGCGACCTGCGAAAGACTACAAAATGACAACATTTAATCAACAAAATTATAATTTATTGTTGAAAAAATGAAAAAGTCTTTATACTAAAAATAATTTAAACGTAGCAACTGTTTCACTCAATTTGAAAAATATTTTAGCTATCTTAAAATCAGAAAAAATAGTTTAAGACAAAAAAAATTAAGATTATTAATTTCGAATTTCGAACGATGAGATGGTACAGCAGCAGGAGGTTATCAAAAAAACGTCGCCTTTTAACATCGGTCAAAATTAGTGCAAAAATCATTTTGATTAAAACCCAAAGAGTTGATTTTGAAACCCAAACCCAGTTTGTGTTATGATTTTAAATAGACTCAAATTTTTCTAATAGAACTATAATTAGCTATTTATCTAATTAGGGAATTTGGAAAGTCTCTATTCAAAAAATTGCTACGAGTTTTTTGTGGAAAATTTATTTATTTTTTGATAAAAAGGGACTATACTTTTTTGAACATAAAAAAATCAATTTAATTGAATACACCCAACAATTAATATTTATTGTTTTAAATGTCTATGAGAAGTATTGATGTCAAAATTGACCCAAAATTCGTATGCTTTTTATTGGTGATAAATATAGGCAAAAAACTTAATTGGACGATCTTATACGCTTATTTCAGAATTACTTTTGCATGGTTATAATTGTTAGCTTGTTGGCTATTACATTTAAATGTAAATATTTTTTACTTCCTGCCGCTAGACATGGCGGGACTGACCAATAATTTTTTCAAATTTTATTAAGCTAATTGATGATTAGCTTAATTTTGCGCATTGTTTTTAATACGCCGTTATTTAAAACCATTGTTTTTTTAAAAAAATTTAGCGAACAATAAAATGGAAGAGGAACCGTTGCGCGATTTCTTATAATTATTTAAAATTTGGTGTTAAACTTAATGGTTTATTAACCAAGGACAAAAGAACACAAATTACCTCGATTGTCAGACAAGTTATGCTTTTTCGCCAAAAACTTTCTTTAAAATATGATTAAAAATTATTTTAAAGTAAAGATTTAACTTTATTTATATAAACTTTAACGGAAACATCTTTTATTATAAAATATAAAATAAAGAGACCTTAAATTAACGAATATCAAAACAAAATAAAATATTTACAAAATACATTTTAGCATTTAATATATACTTTACTATGCTATTTAGATTTATCGCGTGTGTGAAATTAATGATTATCTAAAAATCAAATCTATTTGAATTATAATAATAAGCCAGAGCTGACATCACTGAAAAAGTCGTGGTTTCGGATGCATTATTATAAGAATTTACAATTTGAATTTGACCCATACATCTTAAATATTTATTTCCTGAATTATGTGGAAAAATTATGAATAATCCTAACATAAAGGTACCTACCACATTATCGAATTTAATTTTAATAAATATATATATATAAATTAACTCATATTAAATTCAGTAATAATTACTTGAAGATAAAATTAGTCAAAATTTTTAATAAATATATTAACTTAAAGCTATTGTTTAGCAATTAATGATGCTATATAAATAAACCTTTACTCGAAATTATGTAATGGTCTTTACTCAAATCTTTTTAAGGAGACTTTTGGTCAAAACAGGTCGCCAGAGTTTTAAAATAAACTATAAATTGGTTAATTTGTCTGCTTATAACGATAAAAAAGGAAAATCTGTAAAAAGTATAAGAATAATTAAAAAGATCGCTTTTTGTTTAACTCAACACATGAATTTAAATGAAAATATAATCGACATAAAAAAATTTTAACATTAAAATGCATTTTGTTTACACAAGATGCCAAGTTAGGTCATTATTCAAAAACTATAATAAATTTATTACCATTTTTAAACATTTAATTGGTTAAAAAGGAAAAATAAACGATAAACGAAAAATTTACCCAAATTTAAAAGAAGCCATAGCGAAGCAAAAAACAAAACTTTATTATGGAAGAAGAGTTCGACGATGAATTCTATTATACTTAATAAAATTAGAAAAATTGCCCAATTTTCCCAGCTTGTTAACAAATTTTAATAAATCTGATTATTTGATAGACTCATAAAGAATAATAAAACAAAAATGTTAACTCATAATATTTTTATATTATATTAGGTAAACATCCAAGTTTAACAACATACTAAGAATGAAATTCTTGAGCTATTTTAGAATATAGAAACAAATAAATAATAATATTTATATATTTTCAATATTAAACAATTTAGTTTATTTTAAAAACTCAATCCAATCATTTTATCTATCCCTTTGAATCAAGTAAGAATTAAACAAAACCAATCAAATTCTTAAAATGATTTATTATCGATATCGAGAGCTGATATTAATTACAAATTATTATGTAATAATAAATAAATAATTAATCAATTTAACGGTAAAAACAAAAATATATAGTCGTTGTCAGAGCAGGGGCTGTTTGAATCTGGATTTATGTAATACATTAAGAATCATGCAAATATGCAACCGGGTTGGTGTAATTATTAAAGAATATTTCAAATTAAAATAAATTAAACATATAATCACAAAATAATCTATTGAATCTAAAGAGGCCGAAGGTTTTTTAACAATGATATAATGACGGCGGGACAGCCGGATGATGGAGGGGGGACTGGTGTGAGCAAAAAATAAAAATATTATGAAACTGCAATTAATTTTTTTTATACATTATTTTGTTTGAAAAAAGGGATTCAGCAGCAGAAGCTTAAAAATAGTGAAAACATTCATTTTAAAATAAAAAAATTTATTTGTCTCAACTCAGTTTAACTTGTTTAATTAGTAAAATTAATTCGATATTGCATAAAAATATTTACCTTTTCTAATAAATAATATTCAATTATTGCTGTCAATCAACTAATATTAAGAAATTAAACCAATAACGGATGCTAACAAATGTAATTAAAAAAAGAAACTACAATTTCTTAAATATATATTTAAAGAATAAAAAGCTAATAATAAATAATAATACATCGTATGTAAAATTTACATTTGACTATATTGTGTACATATCTAAAAACAATAAGTAAGTGCTATTTAATCAATAAATAAATATTAAGCCAATAAATCTTATAACAAATGTAATACGAAGAGAGGGGCGCTAATTCTGCTTAAAATTATATAAAAAGTTAAAAAGTTACAATATTAAGATTCAACTCCAAAATGTAAATAAATAAAATTTCAAGCTTTTTCGACTGATTTTGCAAATTTTACTTTAAATTTAATAATCTGAGTGTTCTTGTAATTAAAAAGTTAATATTGAAATCAAAAATAAAATAATACTTATTATCGGAAAAGGATATTAAATTTATTGAAGAATTTCTTGTCTGAGGAAAAAAATCTTTTTTTTTCATTCAACATTTAAATAATTTTCAAAAATTAAATTAATTAATTCTTGCAGAAAAAATATTTAATTGAAGTAGAAAATTTGAACGTTAATAGTTCTTACTTAAAAATGAAGCTATCATCTGGATATCTATCGAATTATTGGACAATTGGGAACGCGAAAGGCGAGGACCCTAAATGGAAAGTAATACATTATATTTATGGTTATTCAAAGATATAGTTTAATGCACAATCTCCCAAATTATAAGCAAAATAATCAGTTTATGGTAAAATTGAAATTATTTTAAAATCCAATACAAGGATGGCGGTTTTCTTAAATAAACATAAAGAAAATGTTTAAATTCTTTATAAATATAACAAGTTGTTTTTCTTTTTTATTAAATTTTATGTTTTAAATGACTGGAAAAAATAAACTAATTAAGTGTAATAAATGATTACTCATTATAGAATATGGTCATTGTTTGAGTTTACATATTTTATATATTAATGTATAAGTTTAAACATAATGAAATAAATAGGTCGTGAAACATAACGGACATTCGGTCTACATTTCCAAAAAAACAAATTCGAATTTTCCTAAAATCAATGCATGCTTTTTAATATATAAATAAGTATTAATTAACAAATAATTTTCAATTTCAAAAATAAAAAATAATGTAAAATAACAAAAAATTACAACAAATAAATATTTGCAAATATTAAAAAACAACAATAATTTTTTTAACGGCTCTTTGAAAATTTAATATTAAAAAATAATAATTAATAAATTCACGATTTTATGCTTTTGCATAATTTAATATCAAGCAAATTGATTCAAAAACAAAAATAAAAATATTTTACAATAATTAAATAAAATAAAAGTTTAATTCAAAGAACAATCGATAGACTCTTATACTTAATATTATTATATTTTATTCAAAATAATTCGTTCGTCTATAAATTATCACAAAACCATGCAGCACGAGCCAAGATGAAGGAGGAAGACGTAGCTGATCAAATAAGTTAACAGACGATTTACCTAATTCGTCTAATAATCAAAACGTCCATATTTAACTGACAATGTTAAATGGTTATTATTTATGGCATTTAAATTTATTTAATTACGGTCTACATAAGTAATTAGAAAGTATTTATTATCACATAGAGTTTTATATAATACACTGGCGTAGTTTCTTAATTCATTCATATAAAAATACAAAAGCGAATAAGTAATGATTAACAAATAATCTAACCGGGTTCTGGTAGGCGATTTCCGGCAATATATTATAATTAAACTCTGAAAATAAAACAAATGCATATTCTGGCTTTTGATGAGCGCCGCATCGATTAGCAGGGGTCCTGTCAAAATGGAATAAAAACGTCGACAAAAAGATCACAATAACATATTATTATTTAGAGATTTATAAAGTATTTAAAACAGTTAATTCTTAATAACAAGTTTTACAAACATATAAAATCTCAAATTTATTACCACCAGATAAAGAAAAAGAACAGCTATGGCTTTTACATCAAAAAACCTATTAATAACTTATCAATTAAATTCGCTAGTAACAAACCAAAACTAAATACTCGAAACAAAAACAAATAATCTTAATTACATAAATATGCCAAAATCATTTTGAAAAGTTAAATAAAATGCTATTAAAAATTATAGAAATACAAATCAATTATCATTAATGTTGGCTAGTAATCATTTCAACCAATTCATTTCTCTGCATCAAGGACACATTTTTCTCTCCCTGCGCCCTCCTCAAAAAACGCAACATCAAATGTTGAAAATTAATAAATTTAATTACAAAAAAATAATATAATTTATTCTATAATGTAAGGTTCTGTAAGTTAAAAAAATAAATACACGCGTATAATAGATCAAACGCTTCTTTTAATTCTTTAAACAATTCCAATTAAACTAAATTTTACAAATAAATGTTAACTCAGTCATAAGTATGATTCATTAAAAACGAAATTATATAAAATCCTTGTTTGTTAAACCTAAAAAAGGAATAATGTTAAACACATATTTGAAAATACATAAAGAAAATTAATTTTAAAAATTTTATATTAAAGTCAACTTATTTAAAAGTCAAACAAAATGCCCATACTAACTGATAATTAATTCTCATTATACTGACAAAACAATATTTCTATTTAATAGAGTTTATAATTTCATTATCAAAATGCCCATTAAGCAAATTCATTTTGGGTGCAATAATTCAAATTGATTCTGAGATTCAAAATAATGTGAAAAAAGCAACTTCAATGCAACGATCATTTTCGGCTGCTGTTTTGCTAGTTTTAAATGTTTAATAAAATTAAAGAGAAACAAAAATAAATAAAGATTTAATCTAAAAATAAAATAAATCTAACAATCAACCCCAAACTGTTCTTTGTTCTATCTGTTACATCGGACGATTGATTTTATTGACAACGAAAATATTAAACTTATTTATTTTGTATGGAATTAATTAGAAACAATTAAAGTAAAGATATATGGTATTATTATTATATTTTGTTTTCATTTTTATTGTTGTTAATAATTTAATTTTCAAATCCAGTAATACTGATAAAATAATAACCAACTTATTTCCATGTCGTACATTACCAAGACGGCAAATAGGGTGCACAGACGGGCATTCGACACGGCGTAAAACTAGTAGCAATCTCAAATATAAATTATAAAATTAATAATATTGCAGCGCAAAAATAACAATTTAATTTAAATAATTAATCTTCTAAAGTATGGAAATTTAAAAAAATAAATTCAAATTGCTATACAACAAACCAATTTTTCTTAAATATAATTTTAAACAATATTTTAAGGGTTGGAATTACTATCAATAAAGTAAAAATCATTAAATGAAATAAATAAATAAATAAACAAATAAATTTATGTTTTAAAATTTTTTTAAAAATAAATAAAATTCAATCTTACAGTAAAATTATTTAAAAAATTTTACATTAATATAAATAAATATTAATAAATTATTGTAATTTTTTTTTTAAATCTACCGTATTTTTCCTATTAGTAGCCCACTCTCCATTTGAAACCCCTCTCTAATTGTAGCCCCCCCATCCCCAAACCGTGAATTTTTAAAATTATCTAACTAAGTCCGTAAATAGCAAAAACTGTACTCTTTGAGGGGAGATTGGTTGTCATTTGGAAAAATCGGGAATCAAAATCTGGAAAATGTTAGAGACTTGATGGTGTGGACGGGCTCCCGGACAATGCGTCAGTGATTATTAAAAGTCGTAAAAAAGGTGATAGTGCCAAAAATGAGCTCTATTTCGATTGATTTTGAACTCCGAACCCGAATTTAAACTTTTTTCAAAAATTAAAAATCTTCTATAAATTAATTTTGACCTCAAAATCATGCAAAAATCACAAAATTACAATGAAAAGGGAATCCAGATTTTGATTCCCTGAATTTATAGCTCTTTTTTCAAATAAGCTAATCAACCGCAAAGAGATCAGTGGTTGTTCTTGTAACCATTCTCTAATGTGTTTCCTATCCTTTATTATTTGATTAAAATTAGGGTTGTGGGCGGTTGGTTTTAAACCGGGGGTACCGGTTTTCGGTTAGGCCGGTTTTACGACACCGGTTTACGGTTTCGGTGATGGGTCCGTGGAATTATGAATTTTGTGCAAATAAAATATGGTTATAGTGCTTCGTATCATTAAAGAAATTTATTTTGGTTCAAAAAATAATAGAAAAATTCGAATTAGGTATACGGCGGTTAATTCAAAAAAAAAAACGTTGAGAAATAGAAGTCCACTCTCCATTTGAAGCCCCTCTCTAATTGTAGCCCCCCAACATTTTTGAAGATTTTAATGACGTATTTAAGAAAATTCAAAAACAATACGCAATATTGAAAATTTGGCGAGCTGTCGCCATCGAAATTATTTATTTATATTTATTATATTTTACTGCTTATCATGTATATTTTAAAAAATCATTAAATATAATGTCTATTCATGGAAATTTAAAGGAAGTCGGGTTTGCTTAATAATCTATTAAATGGCTACAATTGTAAATAAGAAATGTACCAAAATCGTAAACTAAAACAATTTTTAGATGGGGTGCGTGCGTTGATGCCCAAATTACTCTCGTCGTTTTACTCTCTCTTTAAGCACACTATTTCTTCAAAAAATAAAAAGTTCAAAAAAGTAAACTAAAACAATTTTTAGATGGGGTGCGTTGATGTCCAAATTACTCTCGTCGTCTGACTCTCTCTTTAAGCACACTATTTCTTCAAAAAGTAAAATATTCAAAGTAAACTAAAACAATTTTTGGTGTGTTGATGCCCAAATTACTCTCGTCGTCTGACTCACTCTTTTTAGCACACTATTTCTTCAAAAAGTAAAATGTTCAAGAAATTAACTAAAACAATTTTTAAATGGGGTGCGTTGATGTCCAAATTACTCTCGCCGTTTTACTAAATATCGACATTTAAACTATTCTAAAACTATTTGAATAAATGATGTAACTTATCGAATTTAAAGCCACAATATTTAATTCTTAATTCTAATGTAATCATTATTAGAAATTAAATTGCTCTTATAATTATATCGCCTCAAATATTTATTAAAAACAAAGTAAAGACTTAACCATTTATTATGTATACAATTAAAAAACTATTCGCTGCTAGCTCTGGACCGAACTTGGATCATTATTTTGCTGATACGATTTTCGTCATATGCATTTAACAAATTAATGTCAACTGAAACAGAAGAACATTCACGGTTTAGTGAACACTCTAATTCATTATCGTAATTAATAATCTTGTTGAAAGTAAAGTAAACTTTTTAAATTTGTTTAAAAATTTATTCATTTAAATGACGCAAAAACTTTATATAAAAAAATCAATAGAAATCTGCTTAAGTATTTTTTATACTTTTAAATTTATTTATTTTTTTATTAATTTTAGAAATTGTTTAATCGTTTCTATTATGTGTAGAAATAAACTTAAATTAAATAATTATTTAAAATAGGTTAATTTCATAAATTGATCACAATATATTTAAAGTTGCAATAATCAATTTATTTAATTATTAAGTCAATACATTCTTAAATCCTTTAAATGACTAATGTTTCATTTTTAGCACGTAACAAGTTTAAACACCTCAACAAAAGTCTAAGTAAAAATCATAAATACAAATATTTAAATATTAAAAATATTAATTAATGCTTTTAGTCATACATTTTAATCAAAAAATAGTATTAAACACGGATATTATTGAACAATTAAAAAACTTTAAATTATGAATTTTACGAAGCTTAAAACACGAGCAGATTCTATTTTTAAATCTTATATTACATTTCATAACTTTTTTTTAAAATATCATAGAACGTTCGTGTATATATAATTATCTTTACAACATAGTTAAAATGAAAATACGCATTAAATCTGAGTCTTCCTTTACATTTTTGTCGATAATTAATAATCTCATGGTAGTATGTATGGCGTCTGCCCGCCACTGCTTTTAAAGACATAGTTACTCTAAATAAAAGCGAAAATTTTTTGTCTTTATTTGTTTAAGTAAACCTAAATATATTTAAATATAAGTGTAATACAAAACATAAACTAATATGCTTCATGAAAATTGACCAATATTAAACGTAGAAAGGACTATACGAAGAATTTACATTGATAAAACCAATAGATCTCCATCCATCTTTTTGTTTAAAGATGTTTATATATTCCGACACCTTTTAATCAACATTAAACTTATAAAAAGCTCATAATATAAATAGTTTAATAAAATTTAAATACTTACGAAATATTCTATTTTATATTAAAAATAAAAGTTTATAAATTTTATCTATACTATTTAACATACCGAAATTAGCAATATACCCCCCCCCTATTTTAACATAACAGCGAAAACAAGTGCGTGTGCAATGCCAGCAACAAGAGCGACAATGTATGGTATATGCCGCACCTTGTACAAACTTCACACAGAAGGAAGGTCCGGAACATAGCGCTTTACAAACCGATATGACATTATGAATATAAATACATTAAACTAAATATATTTGTAATAAAAACAAATAAATGACTGTCTAAAAATGTTTTTTAAATTAAGAGAGTAAAAAGTATATACCTAAATCAAATGAACAAAATCCAAACAACCATACAACTTTTAGAAAAAAAACACAACAATGCTTTCAAAGGTTTGAAGACCTGCCCTCAACTTCGTTCATTTGCATTTTGTACAATCGAAATTATCTAATGGTCTTTAAATAAGGCTTGAAATTTAAATATTAAAATGCACTTTTTAACAAAACACGAGAACTGTTATTAGTTGAAAATTATAATTAAATATTTAGCCAATATTTTTCAAATCGCGTTAATTATTAAATTTTAATAATTACAGAAAAGTTTATTAACCAATAAATTTTGAATATAAAATATATGATGTATTTAAAGAAGCAAAAAATAAAAATATGATAATGAATTTAGCAAAAATGGCAATCAGTAATTCAAAAAAAGCCACAGGCTTAAAAATTGAAGTCAAAAAGCAAAACCCCCATTATTAAAGAACACATGAACGTTTAATAATATATTAAAAACTCATAATTATTTAATCCAAAAATATATAATTATTATTTGTTTAGAAAAGCATTATTTGATTTTAATAATATATAAAACAATAAGTGATGATGTCAATATTTATAAATTAAGTGAATACAAAGAGAGAACCGTCAAATCGGGTTTGCAACCATCAACAATATCGATCAAGCCTAGCTGGGACGTAATAAGCACGCGCCTGTACATATTTTCAATAAATTCAAGCGCTTTTAAAACATAACGAAAGGTTTATTAACCAACAAAATTTTAAATGCAAATATATGATGTATTTAATTCAAGAAGCAAAAAATAAAAATGTTAACAATTTATAACTCGACAGCTTATTTGGCGTTGCTAAAGTAAATATGTCAGTATAATTAACGAGTATTTATAATTTGTTATCAGAATTCTATAAAAAATTTTAAATTCCCGGGCCAGTAGACAGGACACTTTTGGTCAAAACAGGTCGCTTGATGAAAAAAAACAAAACACCCCAAGTTTTTTTATTAATGTTTTATAATAACAATATAAATTTAAAATTTAATAAATAAATGCATTTAATTTATCACAATATAAGCTGCTAAACCTTTAAATGAATGATAATGGTTTTTACCAAGCTTAAAACACGAGCAGATTTCTATTTTTAAATCTTATATTAACAAAACTTTAAATTCTAATAGACAAGAGAGTTTCTAAAAAAATATAAATTAGAAGTATAAGAATAACTAAAACGATCACTTTGTTTAACTCAAAAACATTTAAAACTTTTTTTAAAATATGAAAGAACGTTCGTTTGGATAATGATGCCAAATGTTTGAGCATTTCCGTTCCATCCGCCGCCGATTGATTTTGCCTCGGGGGCGGGCGGACACTTTTCCGATTTGCCGCTTATTAAATACCTTTACAACTTCCATTTTTTAAATCAATTATTATCTATGAATTTAGAAAGAATTTTTGTACTGTTTAAATTGATTAAACTAAAATCTAATCAAGAAAATAGAAAAATTTTAAAAAAGAAATGTTTTATTATGTAGAATAACTTCTCCCCGTCGACTTTTAAATAAGTTATAAAAATTTTGTACTGAAATTGAAAAAAACTCAAAAAAACTAAACACCTCAAAATCTGATTAAAATGCATAAATACAATTTTTTATAAAATTAATAATTATGCTTCGTTGCTATTTGTAAACACATAGCATATTATTTAAAAAAATATTATTATTTAAACAATATTACGCGTATTCCCGCGGCACTGATTAGTAACTCTATTATATAAATTTATGATTAAGAATCTTTGTTCGGGTTCTATTAACGTTAAGGTATTCCTCATGCATCGTCACTACTAATTAGACTACATATCAACAGAATGGCATGAAAATTATAATTATTTAAATACTAAACACCTCAGCAAAGCATTCAATAGAATTTCACTAATCTATCAGAAAAGAATTTTTATAAACTAATAACCTAAATTTATTTATTGAAAATCTAAAAAATTAAAAATATTACAAAACGATATCTATTCCTTGCAGTGTTTAAAAATAAAATTGTCATTGGAAATTTATTAAACACTATTTAATTGACATGCAAAAACAATTTATTGACAGTCAATTTTAATAAGAATAATTAAACATGTTTAAATCATCATTTAATAAATAACAACGTGTTTTGTATTTGATTGAATTTTATGATTAAAATGATTTATATTATTTAAAAAATTCTTAAACTCAATTTACTATTCATTAAATTTAATTAACTATTAAACCAAGTACAATGTTTGACTAATTTTTGATAAATAATTCTATGCGTAATGAACGATAAAATCGGCTATTTGCAATTTTATTTTAAACGGTTTTTAATTTTAAATATAAAAATTATTTGAATTATGCTAAAATATTTTTACACCCTGAACGACAAACAATCAAGAAGACGTCACATTATTCATCGTAACAAAAATAAATATAACAACAGAATACTAATTAATTCTTATAAATAAAATAATTTAATGTTTTTATTCGATGATGTTAATTTACGTCTAAATAAATGAATCAGAAAAAAATGAATAAACTACAGTCTAAAATTTAATTAATGAAAGTATCT
The DNA here is from genome assembly GCA_001723225.1 of Globodera ellingtonae. NCBI lineage: Eukaryota > Metazoa > Nematoda > Chromadorea > Rhabditida > Heteroderidae > Globodera > Globodera ellingtonae. The sequence goes on from MEIZ01000074.1 coordinate 95,079, forward strand.
AAAAGCATGAAAATGATTAAGAAAAAAAAACGAATATCCTACATTTTCCAAGCGTAAATTGCTTGGTTTGAATAATAAATTTTATCAACTTGAAAACACAACTATTGTTTTAAAAATTACATACAAAAACAATAATTCAATATATAAATAAAGGTTTAAAATGGAGGCGGAAGCACAATCAATGAGGATGACATGCATTTTAATTAAATTACCTAACTAGCTTTGAACATTAAAAAAAAAATTGAATTTGGACATTATTTTAAATTCACATTTTAAATATGAACACGAAATGGAAGGAAGGCTTCGACAAATTCACCAGATAGCGGTCGGTCGAGGTCGCTTAACTGAAATAAAAATAATATAAACTAATAACTGTGAAATAAATGATAAAAAAAAAATTTATCTTTACAAATAATTAAAAATGAAAATAAAATTATGCAAAGATTATTTCATTTAAATGACGCAAAAACTTCTTAATTAAAAGAATTTAATTATTATTATATATTAAATTATGATGTTCACAAATTTATTAAAATTATTCGTTTTACATGTTTTTAAAAGATATAAACATTTACCTAAATAAACAAACAATAAAACAGTAATGATTTAAAAAATTATTTTAATTACTTGAAAACTAAAAAAATTTATCATCAAGCGTATTTTACCCCAATAAAAAAAATATATTCATTTAAATCTAAAGTTGTCTCAAGGTTAATAATCATTTTTATCAACTTGAAAAAACAACTATTGTTTTAAATTACATAGAAAAACTAATTTAATATATAAATAAAGGTTTAAACCGACAAGGCAGAAGGCAAAAGCGTGGCAGAGGATGACAATGATTTAATTTAATTACCTAACTAGCTTTGAACATTAAAAAAAAATTAATTTTGGCATAATTTATGAACATGAAATGGAAGGAAGGGTTTGACAAATTCACCAGATAGCGGTCGGTCGAGGTCGCTTAACTGATAATAATATAAACTAATTAACTGTGAAATAAATGATTTTAGTAAAAAATTGTCATATAAAGTCTACACTATTTATTATTAAAAATGATAAATATTCTCAAAAACGCGATAATTATTAATTATGTACTTTATTAATTTAATTTTTTTTACTATAAAAATGGCGGTGTAAGAGATTAAAGCAAATATTTATTAACATTAAAGCGCTAAACAAAAGAAATTTTATTTATTAAATTTAAATTACTTTTAACTGTAATAAGGTTTGCGAGAACAAAACCCCCAATTTTAATGGATAATTAAAAAACAACTTTATCATTTTATAAAATAAAAAATTATACAATGATATGAATTTTATGATTAAAAAATTTATATTTAAAAAATTCTTAAACTAATTTAACTATTCATTAAGATTTAATTAACTATTAAAACAGTACAACCAATTTTTGATAAATAATTCTACGTGTAATGAACGATAAAATCGGCTATTTGCAATTTATTTTAAACGGTTTTTAATTTTAAATATAAAAATGACTTGAATGATGCTAAAATATTTTTACACCCTGAACGACAAACAATCAAAAAGACGTCAAATTATTTCAATAAATATAACAACAGTAATGAATGATGCTACTAAACAATGAGATAAACGTTCAAGAATATTTATTAAACAGCGTCCAAATGACCAAATATATATTAAATAATTTAATACCTAAATAACATTTAAAAGAGTATTAAGTAGATTTAGTTTAAGATTCTCGTCGGGCTCGGGTTATAAATAAACACACAGAATGGCATGAAAATTATAATTATTTAAATACTAAACACCTCAACAAAGCATTCAATTGAATTTTAAATTAAAACTTAATAAAAGTTAAGTACAACTAAAAATTTGATTAGAATTCTTAAGGAAATGCTGAAGCAACACTCTAACCCTATTAATTTTTTTGAATACTATTATTTATATTCCAACACACTTAATCACCATTAAAAAGGAGCCAGCAAGAAGAAAGTTTACAATTGTTTTCAGAGAACAATTAATTCCAAATTTAAACTGTCTAAAGAGGATTTATTTAAGAGAAATTTAGCAAAAAATAATAATTAGTTTTTAAAATTGAACAAAACTAATTAAATAAATTGAAAAATAATCTTTTAAAATGAAATTGCAAAAAATTCAAATTATTAATAAAATAATTTACTAACAATTAGCAAATAAATTAAGACCAATAAATAAATGATTTTATTTAAAATTTACCAAAAACAATAACACAATTATTTATTATAAAAGTTAACAAAATTATAAAAAAACTATTTAGGCAGAGAATTCGTACTGTTTTAAGCTCAACTTGTTAAATTTTGTTGCCTTTTTTTGGGTCATATTGTTGTCCACAGTCATATTTGACTGGAGCTGAGCTATGTGCCAAAAACCAAGTGTGCTTTTTTGAACCTGGTCTGTTAGAGACTTTATTTTTCTTTCACAATCTAAGCTTATTGTAATTTGAAGTTTGGGTAGCGAGAACAAAGAATTGAGAAGCCACATGCAAAATTTGAGGTTTTATTTTTTATGAAACCCCAAACTTTACTCCATCAGAAATTTTGGGGCAAAAATTGCCCTTCAGAATATTGCGCACCTCTGCTTGACCGTGAGATGCGAAACTACTCCATGGGCCTTCGATTAAGTAATGTTTTGCAAAGCCTGCATTGGTTTTCGGTTTAGAGAAAATTCATGGAAATTTTGTGCGCGAATGTTAGTTTTTGGCATGGTCGCTAGAGGCGTTAAAAAAATCAGTAAAAAGTGGCGAAATCGTGCAATTGGGGAAGAAACAAAGAAACCATGCCCAACAAACATATAAAGAAGAGAGAGAGCAAGGTAATCAGCCGCAAAATAAGTGAGATACCGTATTTCCATAAAATAGAACTCCCGAGCGTTCTACAAAAAGGGGAGTTTATTTTTAATAATAACAAAATTTGCACCATTTTTTTCTGGCAAAATCAATACAAAATAGAAATTTTATTATTTCTGAGAAACTCTTGGTAAGCTGTCTCTTATACACATCTTATTTCTGAGAAACTCTTGGTAAGAGACTATTTTGGCCTTTTTAAGGGATTATTTGACTGACTATTTTTGAATTTTTAGTGACTGAAAATCCCAGCCCTAGTTATAACGTTAAAATCGAATAAAGATGTCCGACCAACTTTTATATTCCGACACCCTTTAATTGGCATTAAACTTATTAAAAAAATATTTTAAAAAAGTTCCGTTGATAATTTCTTGTAAAAAAAATTCTTGGAATCAAAAAATGACGCATAAAATTTATACAAAAGCTGTAATTTAATAAAAAGAAATAAATAAATTTCATTTAACTTATTTTAAGAATAATTGATTTAAAAAATTCATTTTAACCCTGGTGTTGAAAGAATACTGCAGTTATCATTATATTTATAAGCAATTTCGCTCATATTGCATACAGAGAGAGGACCGTCGACGCAAGCCGCACCCAAGTGCAGAACAAGGAAAGGATGAGCAACATGGAAAATTCGCCATAATAATTTTCTTCGTGAAATGTGTATTTAGTTTTTGCTAAATAATTAGTTTATGTAAAAGCAATAAATTTGAATTTAACTAAATCAAATCAAGAAAATAGAAAAATTTAAAAAAAAACAATGTTTGAGTACTTTTTGATAAATAATTCTACGCGTAATGAACGATAAAATCGGCTATTTGCAATTTTATTAAACGGTTTTTAATTTTAAATAAAAAATTATTTGAATTTTGTTAAATATTTTTACACCCTGAACGACAAACAATCAAGAAGACGTCAAATTATTTCATCGTAAAAAAAATAAATATAACAACAGAAATGAATGATGCTTTAAACAATGAGATAAACTTTCAAGAATATTTATTAAACAGCGTCAAAATGACCAAATATATATTAAATAATTTAATACCTAATTTTAACATATAAAAGAGTATTATTTAGATTTAGTTTTTGCTAATAGATTTATGAAATGCTGTTTGCTATCGCAAATGAGGGATGCTGAACAATGGAAACCAATATAAATAATAAAATTAATTTTCCAGCGGAAGTTACAAAGAAATTTATAATAATCAATTAAAAATAAGCACTGAACGTGCATTTAGACTAATTAATTTGTTATCAATAAAAGGGATTGAACACAGCCTTTTTTCGCATATAATTTTTATTTTAAAAGCCATTATGTACTGTAGAAACAAACAATTAAATAATTTATGATTTTACTACAAAAGACTTCCATATAAACTATAATTGCCTCATAAATTAACAAAATAGTTTATACATCAAATTGTGCTAAATAATTTTCTTAATTATTTGAATTTTATTAACAGAAGGTTTACAAATCAAAGATTTTTTGAAATCGTAATTTTTGATCTTATCAAATATTGTTTTCAAAACTTATAAACAAAAGCTTAAATAAATTTATATTGTGAACGTAATGAAAATAATGTAAACAAAAATTTCAGCCGAAAATAATTTAAAATATAATTTTATATGCCGATATAAATCAAAATTAAAAATTATGTTTATAAACGGTATGTGCTAATGTTTGAGAAAGGCAAGTACTATACTATAGTATGTAATGTTAAAAAATGGCAGTGCTTAAAATTATTATTCAGTAAGAAAAGGGGACAAGATGCATAAGAATTGATAATTTTACTATATTTTAATATTTTGTGAAATATTTTATAATTATAAGAATTTCCTGATTTGAACGGATGGGGGAAAGGATATACCGGAATTCCCTGCTGTTCAATTTGGCTGAAACTTTGCACGAAAATAAAGTAACAGGGGTAGCACAAAGTTACGTTTTTGAATTTTTCAATTTCGGTCTAACAAGGGTCGAACGGTCTAACCGCGCAAAAAGATGAGCCCCTTTTTGGGTACCATGTTCGGGTTGGAGGGGCAAAAGTGGTTTAAAGCACGCTTTTGGCGTGTTGGGGTTGGAGAAAGAGCACAACTAGACAAAATTTGACTTCGAATGGTATATCATTTGTGGGGGTAGGCTGCTGGTGTAACCCCCCAGTAGTGCACCCCATAGAACAATTGTGTTGGCAAAAAGTTTAGTAGAGAGGAAATTAATTTAATTTAAAAAAATAAATAAATTGAAAATGAAAATGAAAAATTAAAATTAAAATTACAATTTTAGGTTAAAAAAATTTCAAAGACTATGGAAATGTTAAGTGGAGAGAACTTAACCAAAATTAAATAAAACAAACTTCAAATGAAAGCAAAAAATTGAAATTCTCGCGATAGGACTTGCCCGGCCCTGGGATGGCTTGCCCGGCCCCGGGGAGGGTTTGCCCAGCCCGGGGCCGGGCGCTTGCCCGGCCAAGAAGGAACTCATGATTAAAAAATAATAATCTAACCAAATAAAAATAAATTAAATTAAAAAAAGAAAAACCCTAGGAACTGCTCAAAAGCGAAGCCCCCCTATATTTAAACACAAAAGCAAGCCCCCCGCAGGCGTCTAGTTGAAAAGAATAATGAAAAAACATATCTATTTTTACATTTAAAATTATAGGTCAAATCACTTTGCACCATTTAATTAACTCTTGAAACCAGCACAGTTTTTGAAATAATTTCTAATAAATAATAAAACGCGTAATGAACTAACTATAACATCGATTTATTGTAAATTTCTTTCAAATGGGTTTTTGAATATAAAAAACTTCAAAGTTTAGCAATTATAAAAATTCAAATAGTAAGGTTTAAATACATAACTTTAACTGAAAATAAAAAACTATGTTAACTAATTAGCTATAAAAAAAAATAATACTTGGTAAAATTAAATATGTTAATAGAATCATTTTAAATAATAAAATTAAAGAAGCGATAATTGCAAACAAAATATAAAAACTTACATCAGATTGCTATTTAATTATTCTAAATATTATTTTAAATTTAAAGGAAATTATATTTATTTATAAAAAACGAAATTCGATTTGGGCCGAAAGCGAAGACGAGCTGAATTTGTGACAATAATAAAATAGTCAAACGTTTTTAATTTATACTTTAGGGATTGTTAAACAAGAGTGCTATCTGTTTTAGATTAAAATGCACAATTGGGAAAAAAACAATAATTAGAAAGCATTTCTAAAATGTCACTTAAACAAGTAATGTAACGAACGTAATTATCCTTATATTTTATAATTATATAAAATTATTAAATCACATTTAGAATAATTTTAAAGGAATATAAATTTAATTAAAAAAACTAGATGCGACAAAGCTTTGTTTTTACGCTATGCTGGCAAGACGTTATGTAGCCAAAAAAAATGAGGTTACAACAATAACGTTTGTATTTGTTTTCCACGAGCAATGCTATTATTTAAAAGATAATTTATTAGTATTTAAAATTGAAAATAAAACTATTTTAAATGAATGAAAAATTATCTTTAAAATGAAGTGAAATCAAATAATGCTGAAATTGCAAAGAAATTCATAAAATACAAATTATTAACAAAATATGTACTATCAATTGCAAATAAATTATATTGAATCAAACGACATCAAAGGACAAGGAATTCGACGCAAATACGAGCAAGATTACCTTCAACACAGAGTCGAGAATGACATTTATGCTCACGTTTTTAGTCTATAACTAATACCTGGAAATGTTGGACAGCGTGTGCTATGGAATTTAACAATGTATAGAAAAATATTGTAACATATAAAAATAAATGATAAATAATGTAAATTTAAAAAACTATATATGGCAATTTGTTAAGAAAATTGATCTAAAAATTGCAATTTACAAAACAAAAGGTCCTTCTATTGTTTTTTCTCAAATTTTAGGTGCCAAACGACAATGATAACAGAGAATTTACTGAATTCACTTAGGAAAATGTGTGTGTGTTTTTTTGTTATTCGACTAAAATTAATAATACCCGATTTTGTAACCGTTTAACCGATACTGTTACTGTCCAACCCTAGATATAAATTTTGTGCAATATTAATTGCACAAACACTGCAATAAAAACCATTTTACAATTCAATTTAATAAGTTTAATGCTAATTTATATTTTAGTAAAAAAGAACCCATGTCGGGGCAATATTTTATAAAAAAGAACTTATCTATAAATACGTAATGCCATTGAAATAAATCCTTTGTCATATATTAAACATATAAAGTTAAACTTAAAAAATTTAAAGTAAATGTGTGACAATTAAAAAAAGTGCAATAATCAGTATATTTATTAGTGCTGCACGAGACCCAAAATTTCCCGAGACTCGAGACTCGAGACCGAGACCGAGACTTGACCCCGAGACTCGAGACCGAGACCGAGACTTGACCCCGAGACTCGAGACCGAGACCGAGACCCAAAAAACCCGAGACTTTTCTCGAGTCGAGACTCGAGACCGAGACTTTTTTGAAAAATTTTTTTGCAATTCACTGAAAATGTTCTATTTTAGCTTCTAAAATTTTCAAATGATAAAAATCGTGTTTAAAAATATTCAACCGCAATTTCAAAGGCAAACCCCCCCAAAATGCACCCCCTACGACTTTCTGTTTCGGTTTTTGGGCCAAAAAAAGCCGGTTTTCGGTTCGGTTAACCGACCGCCAACAACCTATTAAGAAATATTGGAAGAATTCAAACATTTTTTTGCGGATTCTGCTTTACTTTGGCGGGGGGGGGGGTCGGCGGTGCCGATAGGCGCCGCCGAAAAATT
>MEIZ01000074.1:108935-119538 GCA_001723225.1 Globodera ellingtonae
AAATTGGTTAATTTTAGTTCTGATAAAGTTTGGCTAGTTGTTTATTTGTGAACTGATCAAACCGCCTTAATTTCTGTTATAAATTAAAATTTTAAAATTTGTTCAGATCCTTTTAGGCATTCATTTTAACAATAATCTTTTTTTAATTTTAAATTTATTATTATTTTGTCAACGTTTCAAAGTAATAATTTATTTTACAGTTTCATTGGCATTTTATATATTAATTATACTTTATAAATCTTTATAACTAGAATAAAATATTTAAATGCACAAAAGTTTTCTTCCGCAAACATAGACTATGATAATATGTGACTTGCTCATAAGTGTTGAAGTTTAAGTTGGTTGAAGTGGTCTTGGTTACGTTTTTTAAAGTTATGATTTTATTGTAAGTGAGTAAATAACATTGTTTAAAATAAATTAGTTATGGCTATTTTGGGTGCAAAAATTTACTATTAAAGTTTTTGTTTTGGGCATAAGTTCTCATGCTTTTTAAACTGGCGAATGGAACAGACTTCAATCATTGGGCCAGGTGCACACCGTTTGGGAGTGGGTATCGTTTTGGTCCCACCGTTTTGGTCCCGCCGTTTTGGTCCCGCCGTTTTGGTCCCGATCAGTTTGGTCCCGCCCGTTTTGGTCCCGGGTACGTTTTGGTCCCAAATATTTTTCACATAAACAACTTGTTTCCGATAAATCCGGACTGTCAAATATGGCATTTTGTAATTTGAAGGTGTTAAAGGACATTTTTAAGCGAGTTTGCAGTAGGGTGGATGAAAACGAAATCCTGGTTTCAGGTACAACTCTCCAATGATGATAGCTTATTACGGCTCGCTTCGCTCGCCACGCGCTTCGCGCGCATTGAGCCTAAACCTAAGCGAGCCTAAGCTTAGGCCTAAGCCTAGGGTGGCTTTAATGCAAAGGGGAGGTCGGCGGCCGAGAAAATTTTTGATTGCAACCAAAATTTAAAAAAAGCGATAGTTTTTGAGTGATCTATCTCAATTTATATGTTATGCTAATGAAAAATAAATTACGAAAAACGATGCCGGCATTAATTGGTGAAGTTCACCGTAATAATTACATTAAAAATACCCAAAACCGTCTAACTGAAGCCAAGCGGCCCAGAACGTCTACCGCTCACCAGGTCTAGGCAAAATTTCGGATCCGAAATTTCGGAAATTTCGGGTTTTTTGGTCGTTTCGGATTTCGGTTTCGGATTTTATTTTCCGATTTTGCCCAGCCCTGCCGCTCACCATCAAAAAAACAAAAGAAAATTTTCGCATATTGTTTGAACTAACCACGGCTTATGTGCATTTTATTTGATAATAGTTAAAGTCTGCAAATCTTAATAAAACATTCATACTTATAGCAATTAACAATAAAAAATTAAGTCATCTTAATGTAAACGATGGTATATGCATATTCCGTTGGTTATTTTTTTAATAATGGAAAGAGTTATGCCAAAAACCTAATGATTTAAAAAAAAATCAAGCATTCAAATGATTAATTCTTTATGAAGATATTACAGTGTATTGTAGTGTTGTAATTAAACCAGGAAAGCAACCAATCCCAAAATTCAACCGTAGAAAATTAAAAAAATTGACTCAAACATTTCAAGAATTAACCATAACAAAAAAACACCTAAAAATAAACAAAATCAAACCCTTCATTATTGAATTTAACCATTTCTATAACATTATTATTATCTAATAAAAAATGGCGTTGAGTGATAATGATTATCTTGGGATGGTTAAAATAAAAAATAACAATTTGAATAAACAACAATATTTAAGATAAAAAAAATAAATGAATATATTAATTGTTTTAAAAATGTCTATGAAAAAAATGAATGCCTGAGTTCAAATAAAAATTAAAATTTGCAAATAAACATAACAAAAAAAAAAATTATAAAAAAAGTTTACAATTTAAATGCTTAAAGATGAACATTAAAGATAACTAACAACTTATCGTAAATAAAAATTTTATGTAATAATAATAATCAAAATTCTTTAACACCGGAAACAGCTTTTAAACAGTAAAAGTCAAATCAATTCAAAAAGTAATTTGCGCAATAAAAAATGATAAACAAAATTCATTGAATAGAAAGACAATTCTTAGGTTATGCTATATGAAAATTATAAACGCATTTTTTGAACAATAATATTAAATAAAAATGGAATTCGTTATAAATACTTTATTTTAAACACAATCAATGACCAAAAAATATTATATCAAATAAAAAATAGAATTCTTATAAGTAGATTTTAAAACAAAATTTTATAAAACTGGGATTAAAGAAAAACTTAACATCTTAAATTGAAAATAATTTATATACAAGAAAACCTGTAAGCTTTTACTACTCCTCAATTGATGTCAAAAGAAATTGCCATTAATTATTTAAAAAAATGCTCTACAAAATTAAGACAACATAATTAATAATATCGTTCTTCTATAAATCAATACAAATTTTATATAAGAATAATAGTAATGCGTAATTAAAATAATACTATATATCAATTCATTCAAGCCTCCCCGACCATCGGCGATCCACTGTCAACTTTAACGCCTGCTTTCATGGTATCATTATTAAAAAGAATATATAATAGCAAATTAATTTCCTATCAAATAATGGAATCGATTATTGTATCAATTGCGTAAAGATAGATATAATATAAATTAAACGGTTTATTTTGTACAAAAACAGCATACTGCTCTAAGAATTATTAGCAAAAATGGCAATCAGTAATTAAAAAAAGCCAACAGGCTTCAAAAATTGATGTCAAAAAGCAAATCTAAAAAACAACAAAAGACGGACAACATAAAACGGTCGAGTACTGGATATGACGTCCTAACAACGACACCTGAACAGTATTTGCATTCACCAAATTCAGCTAAACGCAAATAATAAATGTTTATTAATGTATAGAATTTGATTTTTTAAATTGTAATATTTTCTGTTATTTTTATTTATCTTTTTAATTAAATAATAATTTGTCTTTAACATTATGAACATTTAAAATAACATTACGACATAATTGAATTTAATTTTAATAAAGATAACACATATTAAAAGCATTATAATTAAGCGATTCAATCTGTAAATTTGTGTAATTACCTAATTATGAATAAATATACATTAAAATATGGCAACATTGTTTTAAGCTACATAATATCTTAATTACAATGAAAAATTGGATGTATGCTTAGGCATGATACTAAATAATTGTTTACTTCAACCCTATTTCCAAGCGTTAACATAATAATATAGATTTCAGAATTAAAAGAATCAACCATTTAAAAGTCTACAAAATATTATAAAGGAATTTATGCACAAAAATTAAAATTAAAAAAAAATAAATCCAAAAAAAATAAATCCAAAAAAAACCCCGCTGACTCAAGAGAAATCTCGAAGAAGATTTCAGCGCCCGTAGCACTGAACGTGCATTATTAGACTCATTAATTCTTTTAAATAACATTTAATCTTTTTATCAATTATGTTTTTTACGTCTAAAAAAATAAAGAATCAGAAAAAAATTGATTAAAAACTATAAAATTAAATTCATGAAGGAAAGTATCTAAAAAAATTGTAAATATTACCAAACGATATCTATTCATTTCAATGTTTTTTTTCTGCCTTAAATAAAAAATCTTCTATTACGTGTGAATTCGAAAAATGTTAGCCGACATTCTTCTGTCTATTTTTGTTCTGATTTTATGGTGAATTGCTCTGAGCGGAGTCATTTTAGCGTAATAGTTTTTAAGCTACATAATTTATATCTTAATTACAATGAAAAATTGGATTTATGTTTAGGCATGATACTAAATAATTGTTTACTTCAACCCTTATAAATTTCAGAATCAAAAGAATTTTTTTGACCATTTAAAATTCTACAAAATATTATAAATGAATTTATGCACAAAAATTATAATTTAAATAAATTGAATCAATATATAATTTTATCAAAATAAATTGTTCAACAGAAATTTAAAGGAAATTTTTGTCATTACAAAAAATAAATCCAAGAAAAAGATATTTATTAAATATATCAGCGAACTTGCATACGATTTTCAAGTCCTCACAGCCTGACATTAGGCAATTTGCACAGCTGTAAAAAAGGCTATTTAAAAACAAATTAATTTTCTAAGCATTTACAAAAATTCAATTGCGAAAAAATAGATACAATAAATTTAAAAGGTTAAATATTACTTTTTTACGCAATCGCCAATTAAAAACTTTTAAAAATAGCTAAATTATCTTTAGTTTGAATTACTAATAAATATAAATTCAATAATTTAAAAAAAAGATTGCAATAATGTCTATTCATAGAAACTGAAAAGAAGTCCGGTTTGCTGAATGAGGAAGGAGACGTGTTACTCGAGGACGACAAAACTGTTACTTTATTATCCGCGTCTAAATTGGCCCGATATTAAATTAATTTAATACGCATTTACATTCGATAGTGTTATTTGGTAATTGGTATATTGTTATTAAATGAAACAAATAAATATAATTAAATAAGGTATCAAATACAACATCAGTGAAAATTTTGGTTAGTACCTATTTTCTTCGTCATTATAAACAAAATTAATTGCGCATCCGAAAATGCCCAAAACACGGGTCTATGGTCACTTATTGATACAAGGAACACTGATTGGCAGGAGGGAGGATACGGACGCCTTACAATAAATAATAAAGCAATAAAAAATGATTTACAAATTCTTTACAATAAAGCAATAAAAAAAATGAAAAATGATTTACAAATTCTTTTAATAAAGCAATAAAAAATGAAAAATGATTTACAAATTCTTTAAGTTTAAAAAGTTAACGATTACAAATGAAACCAAAGTTAGAAATTAAGCTCATTAATCTAAATAAAATGTTTATTGCAAAATAATCTTAAAAAATGAGAATACTTTCAAATAATAAAAGAGAAAAAGACAACTAAACCAATGTATGTTGATTTATTAAAATGATTTGTCAAACAATATTTTTGGCAGAAAGAATTGAAACATAACCAATTATTGTACTTTTTAAACATGAACAATTTATCAATTTATAATTAATTTGTGCATATATTAACAATAATGTTTTTACTAGCTTAATTGCTGTATAATAAATTATCAAGGCATAACTTTAAAAAAATTCGAAGTTGAATCTGGTAAAACGCAATTAAATTTTTGTGCTTAGAGTATTTCCAACAAAATTTCCATTGATTCTTTCAACAGTTTGACTACCACTGAATTTTTGTTTATTTATTCCAGATGAAGGGCACTTGTCACCAGGGCTGCGTCGAAAGAAAAATTTTATCGAAATCGAAATTGACTTCGAAATCGGAATTTTTTTATTTCGGTTTTCGAAATCGAAACGAAAGAAAAACCTCGAAATTGTCGAAATCGAAAGAGTTTTCGAAAGTGAACAAAAATGCATCGTTTTTTGAAAAAAAATTTTTTGCCCTTAACAAATGATTTTTTTTTAATATATTTTTTATTACATGGAGGGAGGTCTAGTGCTGCCAATATTGTGTGGACTAGAGTTCGGCAAAAAATCTGCAGGACAGGATTCCCTCGGGAACGAGAAATTTTAAACTTGTGAGGGGCAGTGATGTCCCGGTTTCATTTTTTCCCACTGGTGAGGGGTGGGGGTCGGCAGTGCCGATAGGCGCCGCCGAGAAAATTTTGGAATTTTAATCAAATCTTTAAAAAATCAGGAAACCCTTAAAAATTAAGAAAAACCTGACAACTCAGGGTAGATGTCCACCCTGTTCAAATATAAATTTTTGTGAATTGCTTAATTTTCTATATATTTCCGTCCGCGCTTATTGGCAATGGGTTGGGCTCCTTTCCCATGGAAAATTGATGTCAAAATTTAGTGTAAACCTTCAAAAAATTGTCGATGACGTGGGGAAGATTCGAACCTACACAACTCATTTTTGGTGACGGGAACACTGACCAATACGCCACCAACCAAAGCTGACTAGAACTCAAAAAATTCTTAGACGTCTCAAACATTTAAGACAATTTCTCTTTCGACAAAAATTTCGAAGAATTCGTCTTTCGATTTTCGAAATCTAAACGAAAGAAAAACCTCGAAATTATCGAAATCGAAATCGAAAGGTTTCGACGCAGCCCTGCTTGTCACAAAACGAGACTGCGTCTTGATATAAATAGCGTTTTTCAAACATTCGCAAATGGTTAAAGAATTCAACAACGAGAAAATGTCTTGATAATTGTGGAGCCTTTTCGTTCATAAAAAGAAAAACATAAATGACAAGATTCGAACGATGATTTGGTATAGTAGCAGGAGATTATCAAAAAACAGCGCCGTTGATGATCCGATTGTGTTATTTGGTGTTTGGTAATTAAATTTATTTTTTTGTAATTAAAGAAAAAACATTTATACAAATGGCAAATTTCTTTTATAATTTTAAATACATTGATCTCTCTCTTTTAGTACACTATTTCTTCAAAAAATAAAATGTTCAAAAAAGTAAACTAAAACAATTTTTAGATGGGGTGCGTTGATGCTAAATTACTCTCGTCGTCCACTATTTCTTCCAAAAATAAAATATTCAAAAAAGTAAACTAAAACAATTTTTAGATGGGGTGCGTTGATGTTCAAATTACTCTCGTCGTCTGACTCTCTCTTAATAGAGCACTATTTCAACAAAAAATAAAACGTTCAAAAAAGTCAACTAAAACAGTTTAGAGACGAATTTGTGGATTTTAGTTATCAAATGAGGATTTTTTTAATGCTCCTATGCGGATTTTAAAAATTCAAAAATACAATTTCATAAATAAAATTTCAACAGAATAAATCAACCACAACATTTTCGATGAAATCATAATTTTTAACTAATATTTAATTTTCAACACATCCTAAATGCAATATTTTACTAAATTATAAAATGAATAATTTCTATTAATATAAGCATAATTTTCATTTTTTTTATTACAAGAAAATTCATGAAATTCAAATATAACTAACAATTAGTAAGAAAATTAACGTGTGTTATATAATAAAGAAATCTGCAACAACAAATATGTTACTTCTCATAACTATATTTAATAATCAAAAATATAAAATTAAAAAACATTGTTTCTTCGTTATATAGTAATTTACATAAATACAAAAATTTTACAACTTGAAATAATTAAAAAATTTAACAAAAAAAATATTACAATATTTATGACAAAATCATTTTATATCAATTTTAAAAACTTAAATTAACCGTGTAAGAGATTAACAAATTAAATAATCAATCAAAAATAATTTTTTCGCGAAAAAACATTAAGGTATTAAATAGTATAATATATAATTTGTTTTATTAGTTTTGTATACGTCGACATTAAAATAACATTACGATTAAATAAAATAAAAGTTCAATTCAAGGAAGAATCGATTGACTCTTATACTTAATATTATTTTATATTTTATTCAAATAATTCGTTCGTCTATAAATTAATCAAATATCGAAGCCAAAACCACAATCCAGCCAAGAGGAAAGGATGAAGACGTAGGGTTTGGACTGCAACTTGGAAAAATATAAACGTTGCTATATGATTAATTAGTAAATTAAAAACAAACTTTAAAAATAAAAAATTTTGCATTTGGAATTCATGAAATTCAAAAATAACTGAAAATTAGCAGGAAAATTATACAGCATAGACAATAATAGATGAATCATAATATTGCAAGAAAAACATTATATTTTTTATCTGATGAATAAGCCTAATTTGGCAAAAAAACGTTTTGAAATCTATAACTTTTTTAAACTTAACTAAATAAACAAAATGCGATTTAAATTCTTAATGAGAAGAATCGTCAAGCGGTTCAACCTTTATTAGTTTATTTCAAGAAAAAAACATTAAGATATTAAAAGGATAATATAAAAATATGTTTTATGTTTTGCATTAATTTTTAAAAATAAAAACTTTCTATTAAAAAAATTTAGCATAAATTATCTAATAACAAACATGGAATAATCCAAAAAAAAAATTAATATTATTTAAATAAAATATGCCAAACCCCAAAGGTCCACGCGCAGATTTTATTTAGATTTTTACAGAAAACAAAGAAAAAACCAAATTTCACTTATCACCGTCCTTTTAAAAATAAAAAACGCAAACTCAAAAAACAGAATTCATTGATTTTCCAAATCAAAACTTCGAATGAAATACAAATAAATATTGATTATAAATAAATACAAAATGTAATTAAAATATACTTAATATTATAATTCCTTTTGCAAATTACAAAAAACCCCTCGGCCTTCGCAACAAATGAGTCGCGACATCTCCAACTGAAAACGTTCACAATTAAGCTAGGCGGACAACAGAACGATCGACTACTGGCTACGACGTCTTAACAATGAGTCCGGAGTCCGGACATTATACCCCGAGACATGTGAAGCATTATTATAAGAATTTACATTTGAATTTGACCTATACATCTTAAATTTTTTTCTTGAATTCTGTGGAAGAATTATGAATAAATATAACCTAACATTAAAGGTACCAATCACATTATTGAAAGTAATAATTACTTGAAGATACAATTAGTCAAAATTTTTAATATATATTAACCTAAAGCTATTGGTTAGCAATTATTGATGCTATATAAATAAATACCTTTCGAGGACGACAACACTGTTACTTTATTATCGGCGCGCCTAAATTGACCCGATATTAATTAATTTAATACGCATTTACATCCGAATGTGTTATTTGGTGATTAGTACTTAAATTTATTTTCTTGTAATTCAAGAAAAAAAATATAAAAAAGTCGTACTGAATATCATCTAGAATTAAAATTAAAAAAACATTAACTTTATTACGATATCACCAAAAAGGCCGCGGAGACATTCCACTCACTCCCACAGAGATGTGACTCATCAAAGAACCAAAGCTTACCGTTATAAGCATTAAAATCTCAATTTCAACTAAAAGATAACAATTTTTGTAATCTAAATTTTGTTGAAATTAAAAAAAGCTTAATCATCAATGTAAAAATGATTTTTATTTAACAAAATATTTAAAATTAAAGGATAAAAAAATGCAACTAATCTATTAAAAATATAAATAAAGATATTCAGTAAAAATGTGTGCCAATTTTCCTATGACAAAAAAAATTGGCTGTTCACATTGACTTTTTTTGGATGTTTACAAAAATTGGAAGCTTCTTGTACGATGATAAAAAACCAATTCTCTGCATAAAAAAATTAATTGTTTTTTTCAAAAAGGGTTTATTAATACCGAGATATTATTTAAACAACAAAAAAATGTATTTAAAATAGAATTTAATCTTTTAAATCGAGTGAAATAAAATAATGCTAAAATATTACAAGAAATAAATAAAAATATGTGTTTAAATCTTGATTAAAATTAATTATGCAAAGATTACTTCATTAAAATGACGCGTAAAACTTTATAATAAAAAAATCTATTATCTGCTTTTTTTATATTTTATATTTAATTTTTTTATTAAATTCTCAATTAATGAAAATATTCATAATTTAATCAGTGGAAGAAAAACGAATTAAACAACGCATCTAGCCGACACGAGCACACAGAGGTAGATACCCCACAACACCGAGTCGGAATGAAGTTTTGCTCAAATTTTTAGTCCATTAAATTACCCCTTGACTATATTACTAAAATTTAATCAAGAAAAAAAAAACTTTTAAAAATAACAAATGTAATTAAACAAAAAAGTGTCATCCAGATATAAATCAAGCAAAAAAATATTAGTAAAACTTTCTATTAAAAAAGGAAATCACAATATGTTCACTGTCTCCAATAATGCCTTCAAATTTTAAAAAATAATTTTGAAAAATTAAATTGAAACATTTTGCTGCTAAAAAATAAGAACCGTTAGTTAAATACGAATTCTGAAAACATTATCCTTAAAAAATTTAATTTAGAAAAGCCGAAAAAAGCGCCATGTCGCTGATTCGCGTTAAAACAAAACCCCAGGCATGAAACTTATAAATAACACGCACTTATCAAACACTAACAGGCAATTAAAGGTATAAATATAACAAAGAAAAAATAAACTATTTTTAACAATAAGACAAATTTAAAAAATAAAAGTCGATTTATTGAGTAATTTTATACGAAAATTTTCTTATGTGACAAACAAGAATAATTGGCATAAAAAGTGGCGATTTTGAGCCAGTATTATTTACTTATTATCTTGACTACTAATATCTACATGATATAGTTTTATTAAAAACCATTATTGTGAATATAACATATAATCAAAGACAAATATAAATTAAATGCATATTTAGTATTTAATGAAAAAGTCTGGGGCACTTGCTTGTTAAAGAGCTACGTCGGAATCAGGGCTGGACGAAATTTCGGGTTCGGGAAATTACCCGAAATTTTGGGTATTCTGATACCCAAAATTTCGGGTAATTAGCCGAATCCGCAACCCTCTAAACCCCAGAATACCCAAAATTTCGGGTAATTAGCCGAATCCGCAACCCTCTAAACCCCAGAATACCCAAAATTTCGGGTAATTAGCCGAATCCGCAACCCTCTAAACCCCAGAATACCCAAAATTTCGGGTAATTAGCCGAATCCGAACACTCTAAACCCCAGAATACCC
>MEIZ01000074.1:119580-152729 GCA_001723225.1 Globodera ellingtonae
TAAACCCCAGAATACCCAAAATTTCGGGTAATTAGCCGAATCCGCAACCCTCTAAACCCTCTGGGGTTTAGAGTGTTGCGAGTTCGGGAAATTACCCGAAATTTTGGGTATTCTGGGGTTTAGAGTGTTGCGAGTTCGGGAAATTACCCGAAATGTTGGGTATTCTGGGGTTTAGAGTGTTGCGGGTTCGGCTAATTACCCGAAATTTTGGGAAAAATACACCCTTAAAGATCGGATTTTTGAATGAAGGAAATTTTGCTCACAAAATATTTGAAAGTTGCTATAACCGTACGCCAAATTACAAATAATTGTTCTAAAAAAGAAAGTGGAATCACTAAACCTTTGGTGGCCATTTTATTGTTTATTTGAATGTTTTTTTCAGTTATTTTCACATAAAAGTAAAATATGACAAATATTTTATTATCACGTCAGGCGATGTGGTAATATGTTTGTTTTTGCGCCGTCGGACGCTTCCTATTCCTAAAAAGCCTCAAAAAATGGCTGTATTTTCAAAATTTTGATTACAAATCTCTTATTCATTTACCACCAACCTTTTAAATATAAAAAACAGAAGCTCAAAAAAACATAATCAAATTAAAGATTTGTTATAATTACCTATAATACAAATGCATTACTTATGAAAAAGTTTTTATTGTTTTAAACAAATTCACATTTTTTAAAACCTCAAATATATTAAGAATTATAATTGTTTATAAACAAGTTTTTATTGTTTTAAACCAAACTTAAATTAATAACATAAAAACCCTGAATTATCCCTACTTCAATAATAATAAATCTGAAAAAGACAATAAAATAATTAATTTTTGTTATTGAAAAGCACAGTCATTTGTTCTTCTTATCTAAAGATTTGCTTTCCATTAAATGGATTCAATTAAAACCTAAAAAAAATATCTTTTAGCTCTTAATATTATGCTAAAAAATGTGTCATGAGAAAAAAATCCTTTAAACTAATTATGCTTGTAAACTTAGATCAAATATTTATTTCGCATTGGCGTGAGTCAACGCTACGTACAATTGTTGTTTAATGAGAGATTCCTCGAGAACACCGTCGAGAACAATGAAGACAAGTCGAGAACATAGCAGCAGTGTCAGGAATGAACAACAAACAACAAAAACAACTTACATTTAGAGATAAAAAACTTTAAAATCCTCACTGACCCAAACAATTATGTAAAATAAATAATGAGGATATTAATTGTTTAAAATGAAAAATATTTATTAAAAATTTATTTGTCCACGGCAATCCTAATTGTAAAATATATTAGTACGAATGCAGCTTTTATTTAAATATAATAACATATAAATGATATTAGTGAGAGTATGCTTTCTACTCCTTGATTTATTGAACGGGTTTAAAAAAATATTAATTTATAACAATATTGGGCCGATATTTTGCTACTGCATAGTAAAGGTTCAACAAATTTGTGAATTATAAAATTTTAGTTTATTAATGATTGTAAAAAAGGCTTAATGAAGCATGAAAATTATTTAAAAATTCAAATAATAATAGGTTTTAGTAAAAGCAATCATTACTAAAAACAATAATCAATGTCTGTTACAATTTGCATTAACGAAATGTTTTTAGTATCGATAAAACATTGTTAATAAAAGTCAAAAAAATTAATTAAATTAAAATAAAGAAAAACTTAACAATTTAAAATATTTTATTAGCAAATAATAAATAAAACATAATTTAAAAATTAATTGGACCCTCTAATAAAATGCAAATAATTTTTTGACTCGGCACAAGTCCATGCAAAAATATAAAAAATATTCCGAAGTGAGTTTATCTTCGTACAGCCACAAAAGATATAATAAAGCAATATTTAACTCAACACATTTCATAAGCCTTTCTGAAAAAATTCAAAAACGTTCGTTTGCAATGCCCCGTACGTCGAAGCACCTGGTCCAATGTTTTTACATTTGCGTTCCATTTGCCAGAGATTGATTATTATCAAATTCGACACAAAGTATTATAATAATAAATGATAAAAAATGAGTAAATTCAATAGCTACGAAAAGTGGCATTTATTTTAAAATATATTTTTTGGTAAATTCAAGCTGCTCTTAAATCATAAGTTATTTAAAATAATAAACGAATAACTTCGAGTCATTATTTTATTTCCAAATAAGAGAAGCCTAATGCTTTTAAATGTAGTTGCAATAGAAAAATAAAAACTAAATTGTTTAATGAAATTTAAAATAAATTTAATTAAATTAAAAAATAATTTTTAAAATTAAAAAAAAAACGTTATGAAAGCCAAATTTGCAAAGAAAATAATTCGTTAAACAGATTGTTATGCAGTTGTGCCAGGTTTGGACTGCAACTTGGAAAAATATAAACGTTGCTATATGATTAATTAGTAAATTAAAAACAAACTTTAAAAATAAAAAATTTTGCATTTGGANAATAGATGAATCATAATATTGCAAAAAAAAAATTATATTTTTTATCTGATGAATAAGCCTAATTACAATTTGCAAAAAACGTTTTGAAATCTATAACTTTTTTAAACTTAACTAAATCAAACAAACAAAATGCGATTCAAATTCTTAATGAGAAGAATCGTCAAGCGGTTCAACCTTTATTAGTTTATTTCAAGAAAAAACATTAAGATATTAAAAGTATAATATAAAATATGTTTTATGGCTTGTAAAATTTTATTAAATTAAAATAAAAACTTACTATTAAAATAATTTAGCATAAATTACATAATCACAAACATGACATAATCCAAAATAACAATTATTAATTTATTTCTAAATAAAATATAAAAACCCAMGGAATAAGGGACTTCATCAAAACCCGACTCAAGCTCCAAGCGCAGATTTTATTTAGATTTTACACAAAACAAAGAAAAAATCTCATTTACCACCAACCTTTTAAAAATAAAAAATACAAGCTCAAAAAACAGAATTAAAAAATTAACAACATAAATATTTCATTTTAAATTAAAAAAATATTTATATAATACATTATAAAAATGCTTAAAATAAAAGGACAATTACTGAGAGCAAAACAATGACTATTTAAGAATCAAATGAAAAAATAAGACAGTACTTATCTATATTTTTCAAATTATTGATTATTAATTACAATTTTAAAAGAATTATTAAAATATCTAGAAAACTCATCACATATTTATTTACAAATTTAGTAAAAATGTTTTTAAAATTAGATTTTAAAATTTGCATTTCATGTCGTTAAGGGCAGGCCAAGCTAATAATGGGCATTATGGAACATCATTTTTTGATATCTCGTCGAAAACAGTATCAACAACGGCCAGAGATCATTTTTTGATTAATATTAAAACAAAATTTTTAAACAACAAATCAAAAACTTTTAAATAGAAATTTGAATCAAATATTGCATTCGTTAAACATACAAATTGCTACTTTTACACAAAAGAATGGTATTTCCAAAATACAATTAAAATAATCATTCATAAAGGCAAAGGCGCTGCATGCACATCTAGATGGGAAACCTCTGCAAATACAACATAATTTTAATGATAAAGTTTTCAAAACGTTTGGATTAAATATTCCATCTCTAACAAAGGAAGGTCCCCAGGTGTCCGTGGAGTTTCGGTATGAAATTTGGTGGGTGGATAGAGCACCCCCGTGTTTTTAACTAAACTGATGTCAGTTTTTGCAAAATGCCCTCGGGGGAGGAGATATGAGGCTTTAAACTTTTTGCGCCATCACAACATTATGATTTGATGWGAAKCATTCATCSGCTTCAGTGGCGCAGTGCCTCTGCTYTCCGTTCACTTTTTGCCCTTTCGGGTTCAAATCCCGTTGGAGCAAATCAATTTTTTATCAATTATTTTTTAATTTTAAATATTATTATGTGGTCAGATAAATAATAAAATTTATGTTAATTTTCAACTATTTAATTATTATATTATGGCAAACATTTTATGCATTTTTACATCCGCCTATGTAGATCCATTTTTTAAATGCTTTTTTGTGCTCTCCGGCGAAAAATTCAACCCCGGCGGTGCAAATCAATATGCTTTTGTTGCTCTCTCCATCGGCCATTCTTCTACCACTGCGTTGCAAATCGACTTTTACTGCTTGCTTCCTTCGATTAAGGCGATTAGGCTATTATTAGTACTAGGCCATAGAATAAATAAATTTTAAATTAAAATTATTATGATAAAGTATTAATTTAGACAAATATGAGCATAAATCCGTTGAATATTATCTCGCTTCTCCAAAAATATTTTACAAAATACAACAACGAATCGCCTAAATATTTTTTTGCTGCGCTGCGCTTACTGTGAAATGCATTTATGTTTTAAACATTTTTTTGTCGACTACCATTTGTGTGAAAATGCATAAAATGTTTGCCATAATATAATAATTAAATAGTTTAAAATTAACATAAATTTTATTATTTATCCGACCACATAATAATATTTAAAATTAAAAAATAATTGATAAAAAATTGATTTGCTCCAACGGGATTTGAACCCGAAAGGGCAGAAAATGAACGGAGAGCAGAGGCACTGCGCCACTGAAGCCGATGAATGCTTCACATCAAATCATAATGTTGTGATGCGCAAAAAGTTTAAAGCCTCATATCTCCTCCCCCGAGGGCATTTTGCAAAAACTGACATCAGTTTAGTTAAAAACACGGGGGTGCTCTATCCACCCACCAAATTTCATACCGAAACTCCACGGACACCTGGGGACCTTCCTTTGTAAGCATAACTAAAGTATAATTATAAAAATAAAAAATTATCAAATTAGCACCATCTTCTTACATAATAAATGCTATTTTTAATTGATATAACTAATTGCATAATTCTTTTGAAATTAAATAAAAGTTAAAATTTAAATATCATGTCTATACGAGATGCGGTTAAAAGTGAAGCAATACGTTAGCGTACAAGAGTAATAATGACAAAAGAAAAAACTCAAATTTAAAATCTCAGCTATAAATAAATCCATAAGTAAGATGAATTACAAAATTTATTTTAAAATGGAAGTCATTAAGAAAAATATAAAGGTAAATATATACAAATTTATAGAAAGCAACGTTAATTAAATTAGTACTAACGTAAGGAGATGAATTTTAATTTAATTGGTTAGATCAATTTTTAACCGTATTAATTTATATAAGAAATTTTTAAAAAAATCCAAGATTGTGATGAAAAATTTAATGAAATTCGCTTGATTATCGTCAAAGGCAAACAGAAAATAGATAAAGAAAGACTAAATAAACTACAATTCAATTAAACCGACTCGATTGTACTTTCCTCTTTCCTCTTTAAAGATTTATATTTAAATTAATAAAATTAGATACCCTTTTGCATAATTTAAAACTTTATAGTATAATTAACAAAAATAAATAAACATTAAATAAGTAATAAAAACTGCAGCAACGTTTGAACAATAAATATCGGCATTTGAACTATTTGAAGACAAAAGAAATGTAATGTAATGCCTATTTATAGAAACTGAAAAGAAGTCCGGTTTGAGGAAGGCGTGGACGACGACCCTGTTACTAAGGACGATGACACTGTTACTTTATTATCGGCGTCTAAATTGACCCGATATTAATTAATTTAATACGCATTTACATCCGATTGTGTTATTTGGTGTTTGGTAATTAAAGTTATTTTTTTGTAATTAAAGAAGAAAATATTTATAAAAATGGCAAATTTTTTTTTATGATTTTAAATACATTGAAAAATTAAAAAAATGAAATCTCATCGAAAAAGTCCGGTTTGCTGAAGGGCAGATTTCAAATATTTAAAAAGTAAATTAAAAATATGGACAATCGCCGACTTTCATAAGCGTGTGTTGTTGTGCTGTTTGAACACCTGTTTCTTTCAAAAACAAAGATTTCATAAATTGCCGATTTCAAAGCTCATCAGCAAAAAAAAATTAAATTTTTAAAATTGAAAAATCTTTATCTTTGAAACTATTAATAACAATATTGTGATTTAAATAATTTAACTCGCACTATATATTTTAATAATAAACTGAGCATATGTTGACGATTGAAACATGAACATAAATAAAAAAATAAATGTTAATGAAAAATAAAACGTTAAATAATCAAAATGAGATACAGATAAAACTTTTAAAAAAATTTGCAGTTTTTGTAAATTTTGGTTGCAAATTTCTTAACAATCGGAGTCGAAAATTCAAAATTTTCTTGGCAGCGCTATCGGCACCGCCGAACGCTTTTTTTAATTTTTTAAACAATTCCAATTAAACTAAATTTTACAAATAAATGTTAACTCAGTCAAAGTATGATTCATAAAAACGAAATTATATAAAATGTTTGTTTGTTAAACCTAAAAAAGGGAATAATGACCGTTTGATTAAAAATAATAATAATCCTTGCCAAAAAGATAATATATTTTCCTAACGAACAATCAATTTATAAGAAAAATGTATATGTATTCAAATACATTTTTATATTAAGAAATAAATATATTTAAAAATTCTGTCAGCCAACTTATTTCCATGCCGTACATTAACAAGATGGCAAATAGCGTGCACAGACGGGCATTCGACACGGCGTAAAACTAGTAGCAATCTCAAATATAAATTAAAAAATTAATAATAATTGCAGCGCAAAAATAACAATTTAATTATATAATTAATCATCTAAAGTATGGAAATTTTAAAAAATAAATTTATAATGCTATACAACAAACCAATTCTTCTTAA
This sequence comes from Globodera ellingtonae, assembly GCA_001723225.1. Classification (NCBI taxonomy): domain Eukaryota; kingdom Metazoa; phylum Nematoda; class Chromadorea; order Rhabditida; family Heteroderidae; genus Globodera; species Globodera ellingtonae. The sequence goes on from MEIZ01000074.1 coordinate 126,292, forward strand.
ATATAATTTTAACAACATTTTTAAGGGTTAGAATTAGTATCAAAAAGTAAAAATCATTAAATTAAAATAAATAAACAAATAAATTTGATTTATTTTAAAATTTTTTGAAACAATTTAAAAAATAAATATATATATAAAGGAAAGTTGAATCTTAAAAAATTGCATTATAATTTTTCTTAGAAAATTGGCGCAGTAAATATGGGGACAAAAATATTGTTATTAAATGAAACAAATAAGTATAATTAAATAAGGTATCAAATACAATATTCAGCGAAAATTTTGGTTAGTACCTATTTTCTTCGTCATTATAAACAAAATTAATTGCGCATCCGAAAATGCCCACAACACGGCCTTGGAACACTTATTGATTCGTGAAACTCTGATTTGCAGGATGGAGGATATGGACGGCGGTATCACTATAAGTATAAAGCAATAAATAAATGAAAATGATTTACAAATTCTTTAAGTTTTAAAAAATTAATGATTACAAATGAAACCAAAGTTAGGAAAATAAGCTCATTAATCTAAATACTATCTTTAACGTTTATAAATTTATCAAAAATGAGCCACGGGAAGGGACAAATCTCGACTGTCAAAAGCTGGAAACGAGTCGAGAATGAAGTTTATGCTCAAGTTTTTAGTCCATTAAATACCCCTCTGGCTATATTACTAAAATTTAATCAAGAAAAAAAACACTTTTCAAAATAAAAAATGTTCTATTACGTATAAATAAATAATAGCATATAATTAAACAAAAAAGTGTCAGCCAGTAAAAAACTTAAGTTTGATCGTTGCGCTCATCGTGAATTAAAGTCCATTTTGCGTTTGAGCATGTGTACACAATTGTCAAAGTGTTGCCAAATTTGGATCTGAATTGCTAGATCGCGCACGTGTCGAACAAAATTATCATAACATTTATTTGTTCAACAAAAATTAATTTATATAAATAAAATCGCAAATCTAACAAATCCAATGTAAAACAATTATTATTGCAGGTCTGGATAAAAAATTAAATGTTCATAATTATTAAATTTTAAATTAACAACAGATTTAATTATCTCTGTCCAGGCTCAAAGGAGGTCATTCATTATCCAATGTTAAACGGACGGCCACCGATAAATCTAATTCATGATAAAAATTAAAATGTTGTAATTTAAAGAAAAGTTATTTGTAAAAATGGTTTTAGTTCTAAAAACATTGAAAAAATCAACTTATTGCAGCTAATTCTATTTATTTTAACTCTAAAAATTAATAGCTAAAAACAAAATTACCTCATTTAAATGATTCGAAATATTAAAGCTCTATAAATCTGAAGGGCCGGATGATGTAAAATAAGATAAGTAAAATAAATACAATAAGTATAAAATGTCGAAAAGAAAATAAAGTTATTTATTATTAAATTTTGTGTCCATTTACACTAAAGTGATGAACGAGTGAGGAGGGTTAAAATTTTGCCCTTTCCTCGATGATTAAAACGCAAAATTGGAAATGAAGCGGCTCCAACAGGAATCTAACCATAATTTTTTAAATCTATTAAATTACCAATTAATGCAAGAACATCTTAAGAAGAGCAAACGAGAAACTGCGAGAGGTATAAAGTTATTAAATTTATTTTGTGTGTGAAAAACTTTTTTTTATTTCAAAGATGGCGAAGCACTTATTCGTAAAAGTACGATCTGTGCCCGGGAGTTCCGAGAGTAGGTTCAATTAATCATCTCATTTCGCGCGTTATCACAACATATCTCCTTTTTTAATTCAAATATTACTACTCATTAAAAATTAAATAACTAGAAAATATAATTGCATTTTCAAACTATATGTAAAACATTTTTGATAGATTTAATTAAAACAATAAAATTAAAAAGGTTACCCAAGTAAAATTGCGTATAAATAAAATCGCAAATCTAACAAATCCAATACATATAAAACAATTATTATTGCAGGTTTTGCACTGCTTGTTGTTATTTCATTTAAATCAAAAAATTTATATTACAGGTCCAGCCAGACCTGACATTTTGTCAAAACCGTTTGCCCCGACCAAATGGATGAAAAATTAACAATTAATTTATCTCTGTCCAGGTTCAAAGCAGATCATTCATCAACTCCAATGTTAAACGGGCGGCCACCAATAAATCCAATTCATCATAAAAATTAAAATATTGTATTTAAAGAAAAGATATTTGTAAAAATGGCTACTATTTTTTTTACCTATCACAAATCAATGATTTTGTAGTAAATTTCCCAAACTCTGCATAGCAGAGATTCATGCTAATAAATCAATTGGAAGATGAGTGGAGTGAGTAATTTAATTTATATTTATATTTATTATATGCAAAACTTGCTCATAATTCAATCATTATATAAATCCTATGGCTCAAGCATTATTTTTAATAAAGATATTTATTAATATATCATTTAAACATTCATTCACTAAAAATAATGATTTTACATGTGAAAAGAGCATAACAAAAAAAATAATGTGCTCACATCAACCACTTTAAATTTAAGGGAAAACCGCCAGATTAAAAGATTAACAAACTAATTTAATATTCGATTCCTACATTAAGTTTTTTAATAAAAACACCTTATTATACGATTAACTATTTAATAACAAAAATTTTATAAATTCAGTGCAAATATTAATCAAAACAAAAAACATATAAAAATTTTATGATCAGATCGTTCAAAAAAAATTGGAGGATTTTTTTTGGTTGGACAAATTCACTGAATGTTTAAAAATTTATGAATTTGCTCAATGTTTATTTATTGGGTTCGGATGATTTTTATAAATTTGACTAAAGCTTTAAAAAAAAATTTTGCTGTATTTTTAATATTTTGGTTGCCAATATTTTAACAAATCGGAGTCGAAAATTCAAAATTTTCTCGGCGGCGCCTACCGCCGACCCCCTCCCAAGCCCCCAGAAGTAAAACAGAATTGTCAAAAAAAGGAAGATGAGGTAATTGAAGTTGAAGACAATGGGGAATATATTTTTGAAAATTAAAACAATTTTTGTTTCACCTTTGATCATTACAAAAAATAAATAAAACATATGCACATATATATTAATATATATAATTCAGTTTGATTACTATTGACAAATTTTTTAAACGAAATTTTAATCAAAATTAAACATATTTTTACTATCAAAAAAGTCAAAATATAAAAGTAAAAAATATATCATAGAATATATCTTGGTGCAAAGCGGCGATTGCATAAATAACTTTTTTTGCACTAAGAAAAATATTAAAAACTTATTATATCAAAATTAATAATTAAATAATTATAACAAAAAAACGCGCTAATTAAAAAGCTAAGTTATGTTAATTGACTAAGACTTAATTTAAGCAAAATATAATGGTGAATACAATATAATAAAAATGACCAAAACGGGCAATTGGAACTACGAATTAAGCAATATAAAAACAAACAAAATTATAATTTGTCTAAAATTGGCTTTAATTTAATATCCAACCTTGATTATATTTTATTTTTTAAAAAAATAATTTTAGGCAAAGCAGGCAGATGATCCGAGGGAAATTACGCTAAAAAGTGCACAAAGTAAAACTGAAAGACGAGGGTCATCGAGCAAATAAAATGTGCGGAGAAAGCAATGAGGGCTTGCCTGCAATTTGAAAAAACAATTATTGTGTTTTATTATTGTCGAAGATAATGTATAGAATATATTAAATATTTTAAATAAATGTTTATTAAAAAGAAATAATTAAATGGTAATATAAAAAAATAATAAACATTTAAAATAAACTTATAAATTATTTTATATTTTTTTGATTATTAATAATAAAGGAGTACACGAATGGCTAAAAAGATTGCGTTATATTCAAAACCCCTAAATATAGGAACAAAATCAGAGGTGTAAGCTGGCGATTTTAAGAAATATTATAAAAGAGAAAAACCATTAGTAAAATTCCTAAAACAATGAATCCATATTTCTGAAAAATGACCCTCAATGAAAGGTATAAATATAACTACAATTAATGAAGAATAAATATACATTATATTGGATAAAAAGTCCGACTAACTTTTTCCGACACCTTTAATCGACATTAATTTAGAAAATTTTTTAAAAAGCCAGGTGCTAATTTCTTGTAAAGAAATTCTTATAATCAAAAAACGACCTCGAATAATACTCAAAAAAAAAATTGTATATAAGAATAAAAAATCAAAAAATAAATTTCATTAACATTTGATGCTTAAATTACTTAATAATAATACGCAAATCAATTGATTTAGAGTCTCGGAGATATGATACATTTTTTTATCAATATTTGCAATCTTTTATAGAAAAGTAATCCAATTCCATGGGCGGAACAAAAAATCTCAATTTCAACTAAAAGATAACAAATTTTTGTAATCTAAATTTTTTAAAATTAAAAAATTCAAAACCCAAACCAATTAAAAAATGAATACATTTTTAACACTATATGCTAATGATAGTTTTTTTAACAGTACGGCAAGTTTATATAAAAATTCAGCAACAGTTCAATTTTAATTATTGGTATTATAAAACTATGTAAACAAACAATATAAATTTTAAAGCCTTTTTTTATAAAGAAAAAAAACCTCATCTTGTATAAGCAAATTTTTTTGTATTAAACTAAAACAAATTTATCTAAAAAAACGACGTTATTGATCCTGAACGTTTGACAGATCGCATTAACAGAGGCAGAATATGCCAGTTTTGGAAAGTTTTCCTCCGAGAGCAAATATCAATTTAGCTGAGCAGGAAATATTAATGACTAATTACCGCGGGCTTGACTGCTAAGTATTTGAAAAAACAATTAATGTATTTTATGACTGTCTTAGATAACGTCTATAATAAATTAATTAATAGTTTGTGTTAACGATAATTAATTTTACATTACGAAGCTTAGATATTTTAAAATAACTGTTTATTAAAATAGAAATCATTAAATTCTAATATTAAAAAAATAACCATTTAAAATAAACATAAATTATTTTGTATTTTTTGATTATTAAAAATAAAGGAAATTTCTATAATATAGTACACGAATGGCTAAAAGGATTGCGTTAAAAACTTCGAAACCATAAATAATAGCAAAATCAGAGGTGTAAGCCGACGATTTTGTAAAAAATATTATAAAAGCGAAAATTCCATTATATAAAATTTCCTAAAACAATAAATCCATATTTTTGAAAAATGACCTATTCTTAAAAAAAATAAATGTATAAAACCCAAAAATGTATTTTAACGTGCGTGAGAAGTTTTGATTACCTGATCTATAATGCACTGACGCCAGTGTAGAGTGAATATTCATTATATAATATGCACTTACCGAACCTTATCAAGGCAATTAAAGGTATAAATATAACAACAATAAATGAAGAAATAAATACATTACATTGAATAAAAACCATAAAGATGTCCGACCAACTTTTTCCGACACCTTTAACCGACATTAATTATAAAAAATATTTTAAAAATGTTAAAAAATTCTTATAATCAATAACGACTTCGAATAATACTCAAAAATATTGTATTATTTCATTACCATTAATGCTTAAATTTACTTCATAATACACAAACAAATTGATTTAGAGTCTGGGAGATATGATGCATATTTAATTAATCAAAATTAATTTTAAGAAAAAACATTAAGGTATTAAATGGTATAATATAATAATATGTTTTATTAGTTTTCTATTATATTATTAAAATAAAAACTTGCTATTAAAAAAATTTCAAGGAATACGGGACTTCGTCAAACACTATCTGATTAATACGTTCTAACAGATGATGAATCGCTGAAGAAACTAATTCATTTTACTAAATTTGATTATGTAAACTAAATATTTTAATATGTTGGCAGCATTATAAAAAAGTTATTAATATTAGATTATATCTAAATAACAATGCGAAGTCAATTCAAGAGCTTCGATTGGTGTTCTTTTTGTATTCGAAAAAACGGTTTTTCCCAGTCATGAGAAGTGTAGTGGTGAGTGGCAGGGTTGCAATGGATCATCAAAAATCCGTTATCCTAAGTCTGAAATCTGCTGTTTTTTCCAAATACGAAATCCGATCCGAGAAATTTTAGGCAATCCGGTCGGGGAACAGAGATGTACGAAACTGTTTCGTTTCGTTTCGTGTTTTTTTCGTCATTTTTTGGGCGTTTCGTTTCGTAGAATTTTTACTTTCTCTAAACATTTACGGCGGTATATAAAGTCTAAAATTCTTTTAACTTTTTCCAATTTAAATACAATGTTTAGTTGGCAATTCACAAGTTTTTCATTTCATTTTTTGGTTGGACAAAATTATAGGGGGGACCCTTTTGTTTTGTTACATTCGTAATATTTAGATACAATTTTCTTAACAAATCTTTTTAAATTTTTAAAAATTCCACCCGTGCCCAGAATGCTACCAACGCGTTTTCTTGAAAATAACATCAAAAATGCAGTTAAAAAATGAAGCCCCCAAAATCGAGCATCATCTACCAATTGTATATCAGAGAGTTGCACTAGTCAATTTTAAGTCTAAAAAATACTTAAATAAAATATAAAATTCAAAGTCAATTTATATTGTGTTCCTTTATATCCCGAGAAAATTAATAAATTTGAATAATTATTAAATAAAAGCTACATAAAATTAAGAATAGTTTAATAACATGGGATTACATTATTAAATAATAAGCAAGACGAATTAATTTACACGGAATCTACACCGATAGCGTCGAGCATAGTCCAGTTCTCCGAGATAATGAATGCCAATCGGCTCTAAATGACTAAAAAATATCGCTTTTTTGTTTAATATAAAATATATCAATTTATTTATTTATCATTAAAAAATGTCATATAGAATATTTTGTTAAATATAAACAATGTAATTTAAAATTATAAAAAAACATCGAATCAAACCAAGAAGTTTCAATTTAGTAGCAACTCTAATTTACAAAATATGCTAGAATAGAATTTAAAAATTAATTCAACCTTGTAGATATTGTGACAATGTTTTTTCTAATTATTAAACAAATATTTTAAAATTTTTAATGAAAATATCCACCCCCACAAGCGTACATAAAGCAGCCGAGCTGAGAGCAAAGCTAGTCAAAGTCCCGGTAAACGAGCCGCGGAAAAAATTTTTATTGAAAAAACTTTTGAAAGCTAAATTGTTACACTAAAACAGTTTATTGAAAATTAAATTTTAAATATTTGTGATTAATGATTAATAATATGATAATTAAACGCTTTTTTACAAAATCGTCAATTAAAAATTTAAGTTTATGTACTGCTCTGAGAATTAATTTTAAAAAGACAGTCACAATTAGAACCAAGCTTCAAAAATCGTAAACCGATTATACGTTTAATAATATATATCATAATTATGGTACCCAAAATATATGATCATCAATTTGTTTAATTAACAAAAAAGAAATGATTTGATTTTAATAATTATAAAGCAATAAATGATGATGTCAATATATAATTAATTGCTTATAGAGGACGCTGATTATCTGCTTAACGACCATCTGCAAAAACAAGAGCCGAAACATATCACATTGGGCTCAGCCCACTACGACGAGCAAGCACCTCCAAGCATACTTTATATTTTTATAGAAATAATTAAAAATTATATAAATTTTATTCAAATTACTATTAAATTATGTTCGGTTTATTGCGATCAAAAAGGCATAAAATAAATGTGATTAACGATGAAAAATGCAAACCCGGAAAATAATGCCCCAAAAACCAAACATAATTAAAAAAAAATCGTTTCGTTTCATAGAATTTTACAGGCCTGTGCACGGTTACCCGTAACCGCGGTTATCCGCGGATACCCGCGGTTACCCGCGGTTAACGGTTATGGAATTTTAAAAGGCCGCGGTTACGGGCGGTTAACGGTTATGAGATTTCGAGGACGGGCGGTTACGGGCGGCTAACGGTTATGACCACTAAAACCGCGGTTAACCGTTGCATCCGTTGTTTTTTGATTGCTGAGGTTTGAGACGATTTGCCTTTATAATTTCTTTGACTTTTATTCACATTTCACCGAGTACGATTATTTGTCCAATGGCTGAGTGGTGAAACTCTTTGACTAATTTTATTTGGTGTAGGTTCGAGCCCTTCCACCGTTATCATTTTATTTTTTATTTATATTTTAATATCCCTCCTTTTTAGTATTCTTACAATTTTTTGCAAAAATTTTAGCTATAAAAAATAAAATTCTAAGTTTTTACATAAAAAATTAGTTTATTTTAGTACTCTATTACCTAAAATTCGGACGATTTTTCTCAGCATAAAAGCGTTAAATATTCGATTTTTTTTCCTCGGCGGCGCCTGTCGGCACCGCCGAACCCCCACCCCCTCTCTTAAAAATATTTTAGGAAACTAATGCGAAAAAAAAAACAGAAAAAAATTACTCTGATCGAACGCGCTTTGTTAGATTTTAATCATGAAAGTGTTAGAAAGAGATTAAAAATTTAAAAATTTTACTCATTGACAAAATCTGATAAAAATCACTTGTTAAGTTCAATACACATCAATTTTGATTAATTTTATAAAGACGCCACATCGCGATCGGAAAAATTTTTTTTTTAATTTTTCGAAATCTGGAAAACTTTATTGATTTTTAATATTGCGGGTAACCGCGGATAACCGCGGGCGGTTAACGGTTATGGAATTTTAAAAGGCCGCGGTTACGGGCGGTTAACGGTTATGAGATTTTTAGGACGGGCGGTTACGGGCGGTTAACGGTTATGAGTGTTTGAGGACGGGCGGTTATGATTTGATTTTAATAATTATAAAGCAATAAATGATGATGTCAATATATATATTTATTAATTGCTTATAGAGGACGCTGATTATCTGCTTAACGATCATCTGCAAAAACAAGAGCCGGAACATATCACATTGAGCTCAGCCCACTACGACGAGCAAGCACCTCCAAGCATACTTTAAAATAATTAAAAATTATATAAATTTTATTCAAATTACTATTAAATTATGTTCGGTTTATTGCGATCAAAAAGGCATAAAATAAATGTGATTAACGATGAAAAATGCAGAAAACCCGGAAAATAATGCCCCAAAAACCAAACATAATTTTAAAAAAATCGTTTCGTTTCGTTTCATAGAATATTTTATTATTGTCGAAAATAGTGTGTATAATACGAGAAAATAATTCTATTTTTAAATATTTTAAAATAAATTTGAGGATAATGAATGTTTGTCCGTGGAGGCAAAAAATATGGACGAGCTTAATCAAAATAGATAAATGAAGCAAAAAAAAATAGACTTTAATGTAAAAATAACAATAGAATTAAAAATTTATTATTTATAAAATATAAAACATTGGATGCTGCTTTAAATAAACTAATAAGAAAACAAAATAAAATATTTTAAATTAAACGATATACATTTTAACATTTATATATACTTTACATTAATGCTTTTTAAGCTAATATAAACATAATTTATGTCTTAATTACACGGCAAACAATTGGATTTATGTTTAGGCATGATACTAAATAATTGTTTACTTCTACACTATTCCCAAGCGTTAACATAATAATATAAATTTCAGAATTAAAAAGATTTTTTTAACCATTTAAAAGTCTACAAAATATTATAAAGGATTTACAAATTGTTCAACAGAAATTAATTTATAATAAGTAAATGAAATTTTTAAAAATTTGTCAAATAAAGCAATAACATAAAAACATATGCACATATATTAATAATTCAGTTTGATTACGATTGACAAATTTTTCAAACAAAAATTTTAAACAAAAATTAAATTTCGAAGCTTACAAAGGTTTGAAGACCTGCCCTCAACTTCGTTCATTTGCATTTTGTACGATCGAAATTATGTAATGGTCTTTAAATAAGTCTTGAAATTTAAATCTCAAATCTTTTTAATAAAACACGAGAACTGTTATAAGTTAAAAATTATAATTAATATTTAGCAATACTCGACAACTTTTTTCGATTTGGCTTTGCTAAAGTAAATATGTCTGTAAATGATAATAAAACAGGAGACTTTTGGTTAAAATAAACAAGAGGCTTTTGGTCAAAACAGGTCGCTTGATGAAAAAACAAAACACCCTAGTTTTTTTTAATGTTTTATAATAACAATATAAATTTAAAAATTAATAAATAAATGCATTTATTATCAAAGAAGAAATGAATGTTTATAATATTTTAAAACCCCATTATTATGCTAATCAGATTAATATAATTTATCATTTTGAATTATGGAAAAATATTGATTCTTGATCTTTACAATTTTATTAGAATATATTAGTAAAATATTTAATTAGCACTTTTCATACTTAAGAAACAAATTAATTATTAAATTTATAAAATACAATTGTTAAATTTTTTATGCATTCATACTTGGATTTATATACAGCCAGCGAGAACGGCAGCGTCGCAGGTGTGGATGATGACAATACAGGCTACAACAGTAGTTGCCTTCCAATATTCTACAATAAATATCAAAAATTTATGGAAGATAATTATTTTATATTTATTATAAATACAATGGTTTATTAATAAAGTTATGAGGATAACATCTGTTCCTGTTCACAAGTCTTGATTAAAGAATCGAAGGTGGAATTAAGATGGTAGTTTCTTTTAAATATATGTAAAAATAAATAAAATATTAAATCCAAATAGATTTGTTTGTATTACAAAAATATAATTTCTTAAATAAAATTTCAACAGAATAAATCAACCACAACATTTTTGATAAAATCATAATCTTTAATAAATATTATTTTCAACACATCCTAAATGCAATATTTTCCTAATGATAAAATGATAATTTCTTTAATAAAGCATAATTTTCACTTTTTTTATCACAAAGAATTCATGTAAGTAAGAAAATTAACGTGTGTTTAAATCTCAAGTAAAAATATAATTAGCAAAGATTACATCATTTAATGATTTGAAATATAATAAAAAAATCTACAACAACCTTCTTATTAATTAATGCTTTTATATTTTGATAAAAAAGGGGGCAACGGTTGATACAACATATGAAAATGGGTATACACCGCTTTGCATGTAAATTTGAAATTTTTTAATTGAATCAATTTTAATCAGTGGAAGCACAAGAAATAAAAGCCGCACCGAGCTGAAATGTTCTATTACGTGTAAATAAATAATAACAAAATATGTTACTTCTCATAATTATATTTAATATCAAAAATATAAAATTAAAAAAACATTGCTTCTTCGTTATATAATAATTTACATAAATACAAAATTTTACAACTTGAAATAATTAACAAAGTTACACAATATTAAAAAACTTAAAATTAGCCGTGCATTAACAAATTAATAATCAATCAAATATTAGTTTATTTTAAGAAAAAACATTGAGGTATTAAATAGTATAATAAAAAAAATGTTTTATTAGTTTATTAAAATAAAAACTTACTATTAAAAAAATTTAGCACAAATTACATAATCAGAAACATGGAATGATCCAAAATGAAAATTAATATTATTTATGTGAGATAAAATATCAAAAACCAAGGAATACACGGGTTCGTAAAAATCCGTTCCAAGCGCAGATTTTAGATTTTTACACAAAACAAAGGAAAAATCAAATTTAATTTACTACAAACTTTTTAAAAGAAAAAGCACAAGTTCAAAAAAAAAAAGAATTAATTTCCTAATTCTTCCAATAAAATACAAATAAATATTAATTACCGCAACATACCACGCGAAACAATCGCATCTTCATAGCCATTTTGACAACAAGATTGACGACTTGAAAACTAATGACAACTCAGAATATATTAAAACTTTTTATGAGAGTCGAACGCACAAAAATGCAATGATTACACCGTCGAGAACATATCAATGAAAGAAATGGAGGCAGTGTCAGTAATGAACGACAAACAAATTACATTTAGAGATAAAAATCTTAAAAATCCTCACTGACCCAAATGTCAAATAAATAATTCAGATATTAATTGTTTAAAATGAAAAATATTTTCAAAAAGTTTATTTGTCCACGGCAAGTCAACGCTACACCAGAGAACACGGTCTAGAACAAATCAAGAATGAAATGGAGGCAGTGTCAGCAATGAACAACACAAATTACATTTAGAGATAAAAAAAAAGTAAATAGCATTAATTATAGCAAATAGAAAAGTAATAGAGAAACGCAGCTTGAACCGTCTTTTAAACAAATAAAATAATTAATGCTCAAATATATAATTAAAAATATAAATAAAAAACAAATATATTATATTATTATAATGCAATCATTACTAAGAACAATAATCAATGTCTGTTACAATCCGAGCCGTGCATTAACGAAATGTTTTTAGTAACGATAAAACATTGAATTTGATTTAATTAAATCCAAAAAATTTTATAAATTAGAATAAATAAAACTTAACATGTTAAAATGTTTATTAGCAAATAATAAATAAAACAAAATTAAAAATTAATAGGTCCTCTACAGGAGGTATTGTCAGCCACAAGATATATGTAATAAAGCAATATTCACGTTTGCCTTTCCTTTGCAAAAGATTGATTATTATCAATTCGACACGAACCTCGGGGCGGGCGGACACTTTTTGCGATTTTTGGTGGTTTTTTGATTTATATGACTGAGTTGGACTTGCTTTTATAAGTTTAACCAATTTTTTTAAATGAAATTTAGATGAGTAAAATATCGACATAAAATATTTAAAAACTTCGAAAATCTTGTTTATTACCAGTAGCAAAATGCAATGTCCAATGCCAAGACAATGAAACGATAACAAAACATGGCACTTTTCTGGTCAAAATAAACGCTTTATGAAGAAAAACAAACAAAGTTTTTAAAAAAATACAATTATGATATTTAAAATAATAAGTAAATGCGTTTTAATGTATCATAATATAAGCTGCTAAACCTTTTTTTAAATATAAATTCGACACGAATTATTATTAATAATACAATAGTTGATAAAAAATGAGTAAAATCAATTAAGCTACAAAAAATGGCATTTTTTTAAATTATTAAGCAAAAGCTATTTTCAACACTTGATGATACAATATAAAACATTGAGACAACATATTATTTATTAATCGCCGTATTTTCCGTAAATTCAAACCGCTTAAATCATAAATTATTTAAAATAAACCCGGATCACTTTGAGTCATTATTTATTATCCAAATAAGAGAAGCCTAATTGATTTAAAATGTAGTTGCAATATAAAAATAAAACTAAATGGTTTCATGAAATTTAGAAGCGGCTGTGTCGAGGTTGAATGAAGTTAAAAATAAATATCACTTAAAAAACAACAACAAGCGGACAACATTGAACGATCTACTACTCTGGCTACGATATCTTGAATCCCGAGATTTGCATTCAACATATTCAGCTGAATACACAATACATGTAAAATAACAAATTTACGACATTAATTAAATTTAATTTAATAAAGATATATAATTAACACATATTAAAATGCTGTGATAATTACCTGAATAATTTTTAAGCGATTCAATCTGTAAATTTGTGTAAAAAGAAGTCCGGTTTGCTCAATGAGCTGGTCTAATCAGCCGGAGCCCACCCCGGAAGCCTGGGACGTCCGATCGTACAGATTGTAGGAGAGACGAGAGATGTGCCTTCATATCAACAGCTACGCATTTACATCCGATTGTGTTATTTGGTGGCTGGTACTTAAATTTATTTTCTTGTAATTAAAGAAAAAAAAATATTTATAAAATGGCAAATTTTTTTTATAATTTTAAATACATTGAAAAATTTTAAAAATGAAATCTCATCGAATAAAGAAGCTTAATACAGTAAATAAATAATATTAATTACCTATGAAAAAGTTTTTATTGTTTTAAAGAAAACAAATTTATTTTAAAAATCTCAAATATATTAAAGCAAATAATTCTTGTATTAAACAAGTTTTTTTGTTGCAAACTAAATCCAAATTTATTTAAAAACCTAAATATATTAAGAACTATAATTGTTGTATAAAAAAAATTCAACCTTACAATCAAATTATTTAGAAATTCTATTCAAAAACAATCAATATATTTTAATTTTAAATATTTCTAAAAATATTTCTTAAAAAGGCGTCGCTTCTTATTTGATTTTCCCTCTTAAATACAGCCATTTGTGCTTATTCTTCTCACTTCTTCTTTTTCTGCAAGACAACAAAAAAAGGAGTTCTGCATTTAGGAAATATATTTATAAAAACGACTTTATTATTAAAAGTTTAAGTTTATGATAATATAAATAAAATGATTTTTCAAAACATTGTAATAATTTCTATTCTCCGGCTGCTGAATGCTGAATGAGCTGGTGTATCCCCAAAATATATTGGAAAATAAATAATAATAATAATAATGTCTTGATGCAAAAATATTTTTAAAAAATTTATTCGAACTCAGCGACGTTAATGATCCTGAACGTTTGGAGCTAGCATTACGAGAAAATTCTATTTTTAAATATTTTAAAATAAATGTTTATTAAAAAGAAATCATTAAATTCAAATATTAAAAAAAATAACCATTTAAAATAAACTTTTAAATTATTTTGTATTTTTTGATTATAAAAAATAAAGGGAAATTCTATAAGTAGTACACGAATGGCTAAAAAGATCGCGTTAAAAACTTCGAAACTTATAAATATAAGAGAAAATAGAGGTGTAAGCCGACGATTTTATAAATATTAAAAAGCAAAATCTCAGTAAATGCACAAAAAGATCTAAATAAAAATTTAATTCATCAATATATAATTGTATCAAAATAAATGTGTTCGACAAAAATTTAATTTATAATTAGTAAAGGATTCAAAGAAAAAAATAAATATAGAGCTCAGACTTGTCACAATCGATGCTCCAAATATGCTTTTAATTTAACAACTGCAATCAATATAAAATAGAGTTATGGAAGGAAAACGGAGCCAGATTGCTAACAAATCAATGATTTTGTAGTAAATTTCCCAAACTCTGCATAAGCAGAGTATTCGTGCTAATAAATCAATTGGAAGATGGGTGGAGTATTATATTTATACACACCGAGTCGAGAATGAAGTTTATGCTCAAGTTTTTAGTCCATTAAATTACCCCTCTGGCTATATTACTAAAATTTAATCAAGAAAAAAACACTTTTCTTAATAAAAAATGTTCTATTATTAAACAAAAAAGTGTCAGCCAGATATAACGACTAATAAAATATTTAAGCAACTAGTTGATTAAAATAACTTGCTAATGCCAACAACACTTCCGTGGGGTTGGAAGCAGGGCTGCGTCGAAAGAAAAAATTTACGGGAGCTCAGACCAATAAGCCAACAATAGCAGTAGACTTACACACGAAAAATATGATGAAATGTCTCAAAAATTACAAAATTTCTTGGATACAATTTCTCTTTCGACAAAATTTCGAAGAATTTTCTCTTTCGATTTTCGTAAGAAAATCGGTAGAAAAACCTCGAAATTATCGAAATCGAAAACGAAAGGTTTCGACGCAGCCCTGGTTGGAAGGCGTGTATGCGACGGTAAGAATGTAGCGCGTTTCATAGTCTTAACTAATTATTTTTTAAAAATAATAATATTAAAATTTAAATAATAAAAGAGTACAAATAAAATAAAAAAGATAGCTAGATTAAAAGAGCAAAAAAATAGAAAAACTTATATTAATTTTGTTATTAAAATTAAAGCATAAAAAATATTAATCAAGCATAAAATAATAGTGAAACTTTATATTAAAAAAAGAAATCACAATATGTTCATTGTCTCCAATAATGCCTTCAAATTTAAAAAAAATAATGTGGAAAAATTAAATTTGCATAAATAAAACATTTTGCTGAGAACCATTAGTTATTTACGAATTCTGAAAACAATTATACTTAAAAACAATTTAGAAAAAAGCCAAAAATATGTTATAGTATAACGTGTGAGAAATTTGATTGCCTGATGTTTACATGGTCGTAGACGACATTCTAAAACGTATAAATATAACAAAGATAAATACAGTATTTTTAACAAAAAGACAATTAAAAAATAAAAAGCAACTTAAAGTCGATTGTATGGAGTAATTTTATACGAAATTTGTCTTATGTGACAAACAAAAATAATTGGCATAAAAAGTAAAATCTAAATGCTTTAAAACAATTTTACGCCATGAACGGGCTGAGTGCGCAAAATATTATTATAACTCGAGAATAAAATGACATAATTACAACTATTCATTCAAAATTTAAATAAATTTTTGTTCTAATAATGATAAAATAATCCTTATTCTTAAAATGTTTTTTGGTAACTTTTTATTATTAAAAATTATTTGTTAAACATCGTTCGTGTCTCACTAAAAACCGAGCAAGACATAAATTGAATACTTTTTAACAATATTTTAAGATAAAATTAAAAGTATAATTTATGAATATGTGGTTGGAATAACCAATAAATTTGCTGATACCTGGCCTTTAATTTCTATATTAAACCCTACAAATATAACTTCAACACAGAAAACAAATATATTTATTTAGTTTTACTTACTATTTGGCGACCAAGCTACATATTGTTTTTTTCAAAACCGAAGTGCCGAAAATACGTTGTTAAGTATTTTGAGATTTAAATAAAACGTTTTTATAAATGCATAACGCTAAAGGTACATTTTAAATTTGAAAAACTTCATTTTAATTTTGGTAGTTGCGTTCCTTTTTTTAATCAATGAATTATGGTCCAGTTTGCGATTGGCCATGTATGTGTACACAATTTTTAATTTGGCAGGTCATCCGGTCAGCTGAATGGATAATGATAGAAATTTGCGTTTTAATTGATCGTGGTGTTCATTTTTTTATCAATGAATTAAAGTTTTCAAGGAAGGCCAAAAAGCCTTATTTTATTTATTTGAAAAAAAGATTAAAAAAATTATGTAGAAATAAAATTTCAAATCTAACAAATCAAATAAAAAATTATTATTGCAGGTTTGGATAAGATGTTCGTAATTATTAAACTTTAAATTAACAACAGATAGATTAATGTACTGTACAGCCTCAAAGAAGGTCATTCATTAACTCCAATGTTAAACGGACTAATTAAAATGTTGTAATTTAAAGAAAAGTTATTTGTAAAAATGGCTAATATCTTTTAGTTCTAAAAACATTGAAAAAAGTCTAACAGAAATTGCAGCTTTAAGCTAATTAATATTTATTTATTGTTCATGAAATTTTAAAATAAATTAAATTAAAAATTATTTTTAAAATAAAGTTAAAAAAAAGTTTGAAAGCCACTGATCGTCGTTGCTGATCTCAGAAGCTTTGAAGCAAAAGATTTAAAATAGTTACCTAAGAACATATGAAATGGATAAGCCGCGGCGACGTAAACATATTATTTCTTTAAAAAACAAATGCATGCGAATTTCGCTAATATAAAAACATTTTATTCAATAATAAATACAAACTTTAACCTTTATAAGAAAATACAATAAATTAAATAATCGCTCAAATGTTCATTTTATTTCAAGAAAAAACAATAGATATTAAATAGTATAATATAAAAATGTAACAAATGACAATAAATTAAAAAATAATAAAATTGCAGTTCTGTTGAAGCATTTATTAAGTAATAAAGAAGAAGCGGCCGTGTCCAGGTTTATAAACCCCAGGGTTAAAACCTTTATAAATAATACGTACCTATCGAACACTATCAAGGCAATTAAAGTCTAAATAAATTTAACTTGTATTATTAGGTGTAAAAAATATGATTCTAATAAATTGTTATATACATAATGGAGAAACGTAGTTATAATTAAACCCGCCCAAACATAAAATAAATGTTTTAAAGGTAAAAGATTAATTTTAATTTCAAAAACAAATATTAATAATTTAATATCTCAATTACATGCATGGTTTACTAAACACTCAATTCATTTCAGCAATAATAATCTTATTGAAGTTAAAAAAAATTAAATCTATATTTCAAAATAAGTTAAATTCAACATACAATAAAATTATTTTAAATTCTATTCAAAAACAATCAATGGGTTTACTTTTAAAATTATATTTTAGTTTTTAAAGTATTTCTAAAAATATTCGCTTGGCTATAAAAGTATCAAAATATCATGGGTAATAGGAAAGCGAGGATCCAAGAAAGAATATCCCCAAGTCATTATTTTATTATCCAAATAAGAGAAGCCTAAATGATTTTAAATGTACTTGCAATATAAAAATAAAAAATAAATTAATTTAAATGGTTCCAAATAAAAAATACTACATGGCTATACGCACTTTCAGCAATTGGTAATAAATTCCTAAAACGAAACTGTTCTTTGTTCTATCTGTTAGATCGGACGATTGATTTTATTGACAACGAAAATGTTAAACTTATTTTTTTTGTATAGAATTAATTAGAAACAATTAAAGATATATGGTATTTATATTATTTTCATTTTTATTGTTGATATACTTTATTAAACATTTCTAAAACAACTACACAAAAGAAAAACTTAAAACAAATATAAAAGAAAAAGGACAACTAAAAAACAAAATATACAAATAATAATTAAAAACAAAAATAACATAGATATAAGCATCGCAAAACAAAAAATGCGGCATAAATCAACCAACTTATCGCCATCGTACTTTGCCAATACAAGATGGCAAATGGCGTGCACGGGCATTCGACACGGCGTAAAACTAGTAGAAATCTCAAATATAAATTATAAAATTAATAATAATTGCAGCGCAAAAATAAAATTTAATTTAAATATAATTAATCTTCTAAAGTATGGAAATTTTAATAAAAAATAATAATAATTTCAGAACAAACCAATTCTTCTTAAATATAATTTTAAACAATATTTTTAAGGGTTAGAATTACTATCAATAAAGTAAAAATCATTAAAATTAAAATAATAAACAAATAAATTTAATTTGTTTTAAAATTTTTTTGAAATAATTAAAAAATAAATATATATAAAGGAAAGTTGAATCTTAAAAAATTGCATTATAATTTTCTGAGAAAATTGTCGCAGTAAATATGGGAACAAAAATATATTGTTATTAAATGAAACAAATAAATATAATTAAATAAGGTATCAAATACAATATCAATTTTGGTTAGCACCTATTCTCTTCGTCATTATAAACAAAATTAATTGCGCATCCGAAAATGCCCAAAACACGGGCCTATGGTCACTTATTGATGCAAGAAACACTGATTGGCAGGAGGGAGGATACGGACGCCTTACAATAAGTAATAAAGCAATAAAAAAAATGAAAAATGATTTACAAATTCTTTACAATAAAGCAATAAAAAAATGAAAAATGATTTACAAATAATTTATATTTATATTTATTGTATGCAAAACTTGCTCATATTCAAACATTATGAAATCCTATGGCTCATACATTATTTTTTAATAAATATATTTATTAATATATCATTTAAACATTCACTCACTAAAAATAATGATTATACATGTGAAAAGAGCAGAACAAAAAAAATAATGTGCTCACAGCAAAATATAAAAAAATATTAAAATTAAATCTATAAAATTTGTTCTTTACTATTTAACAGACCTAAAAAGAGCAACTCCGCGAGACACGAACTTGGCGAAACTGCGAGAAAGACGACGACAACATGAACAATTATATTTAGAGATAAAATGCTTAAACATATTCCTGTCAAATATTAAATTTATGGGGGAAACGCAAGATTTCATTAAGCATGTGTTTCAAATTTCGTATGACAATAAAAATATGTATCGTTTTCAAATTTACGGAACTTCTGAGGGCAAAACCCAAGATTAATCAAAATAGGAGATCAATATGAAAGCAAAAGTCAAAAATTAATTTTAAACGTAGCAAATGTTTCTCGCAAAATGAAAAACATTTTAGCAATCTTTAAAATCAGAAAAAATAATTTAAAACAACAAAAATAAGTTTATTAATTTTTATGACAAAAGATAATTTATTAGCTAACACATTTTAAAACTCATAAATCCTTATACCCTTATAATTCATAAGAAAAACGGTAAATATAAGCCTTTAATTTTTTCCTAAATTAAACATAAGAACGAACAAATATTTACCCTAAAAATATTTTTTTACATTTGTTTAATTTAAAAAGCTTTAGTTTTATTTATAAATAATTTAAATTTTTGTTAAAAATAGTTATAAATTAATGAAGAAAAAAAATATCAATGATCTTTATAATAAATAAACCGTGATAGCTATTAATTATGTAAATTGGTTTTCTTTATTCAATTTATATATGAATAAACTGGCATTAAGAAATACCTTGCAATTGATCAGCTCATTTCGCGCATTATCACAACATCCAAGAGTGTACGGAGAAGTCAATATTATTTACAAAATTCATGAAATAACTTGATTACAGCGGATTTGCCTGCAATTTGAAAAAACAATTATTGTATTTTATTACTATCGAAAATAATGTATTATATTTGTAAAATGGCTAATACCTTTTCTAAAAACATTGAAAAAAGTCTAACAAAAACTGCAGCTTTTAGCAGCTAATTAATATTTATTTAACTCTAAAAATTAATAGCTAAAAACAAAAGTACCTCATTTAAATGATTCAAAATATTAAAACTCAGTAAATCAATACTATTGCTTATTTTTTATTACTAAATACATGAATTAATTAGCGATTTTTATTTAAAATAATATTACAATTAGCAAAAAAAAAAAGTTGGAAATCTAAATCATTTCTTACATAATTTTATTAAAAAAATATAAACATGTGATGTCTAAATAATTAAATAACAAAACAAAGAAAGAATTCGGCCCTCCTCTGTTTATCAAAAACAATTGTTATTTGTCGGAACAATAGAACAAACTAACGTTCACTTCTGTGTTCTAGTCAATAAATTCAATAATTTAATATATTAAGAAATAATAAAATTCAAAAGTAAATGCACAAAAAGATCTTAAAAAAAATTAAATTCAATCAATATATAATTGTTTCAAAATAAATTTGTTCGACAAAAATAATTTGTAATTAGTAAAGAATTCAAAGAAAAAAATAAATATAGAGCTTGGACTTGTTCACAATCGATGATCCAAATATGCTTTTAATTTCAGAAACTGCAATCAATATAAAAAGAGTTATGGAAGGAAAACGGAGCCGGATGGATCAATTTTTGTATTTAAATTTCCCAACCTCTGCATAAGCAGAGTATTCGTGCTAATAAATCAATTGGAAGATGAGTGGAGTAATTTATATTTATATTTATATTTATTGTATGCAAACCTTGTTCATAATTCAATCATTATATAAATCCTATGGCTCATGCATTATTTTTAATAAATATATTTATTAATATATCATTTAAACATTCACTCACTAATAATAATGATTTTACATGTGAAAAGAGCAGAACAAAAAAAATAATAATGTGCTTACAGCAATAAAAATTAAATCTATAAAATTTGTTCTTTACTATTTAACAGACCTAAAAAGAGCAACTCCGCGAGACACGAACTTGGCGAAACTGCGAGAAAGACGACGACGACATGGACACTTTTATTTAGAGATAAAATGCTTAAACATATTCCTGCCAACTATTAAATTTATGGGAGGAACGCTAGTTTAAAGGTTAAAAAATCAATTTAATATTCAATTCTTACTTTTTTTTAAAATAAAAACACCTGGTTTTTTTAATTTGAGTTTTAAATCTTACTATACGATCAACTATTTAATCAACAAAAATTATAATTTAAACCATTTGTTGAAAAAATGAAATACAACTTTACTTCTGGGAAATAATAAACAATATTAATTAAAGATAACAATTTTTAATTTGGTTGCAATTGAAAAAAATGGTCATTAATGTTCTAAAAAAAAATAAACTAAAATTTTAAATGTTGCAAAACTACAAACTAATTTATTTAAAAATAAAAATAAAAGAATTTGGAAGTATTCATTAAGCATGTATTCCAAATTTCGTATGACAATAAAAATATTAAATCGTTTTCAAATTTACGGAACTTCTGAGAGCAAAGCCCAAGATTAATCAAAATAAAAAAGAGACAAAAATTAATTTTAAACGTAGCAAATGTTTCTCGCAAAATGAAAAACATTTTAGCAATCTTTAAAATCAGAAAAAATAATTTAAAACAACAAAAATAAGTTTATTAATTTTATATGACAAAAGATAATTTATTAGCTAACACATTTTAAAACTCATAAATCCTTATGCCCTTATAATATAAGAAAAGGTAAATATACGCTTTTAAACTTTTGTCTTTAAAACTATCTAATATTTAAAAATAAGAAATGTTGACTACGAACCATTTTTAAAATTTAAATTACTATTTGTAAAAATTGATTAAAATCGATCACTTGGTGGTTTTTGAAACCCCCCTTTAATTAATTGTAACCCCCTCATCCTGGCCCAAGCCGGCAACTTTTAATCATTATCCTAAGTTTTTTTTTTGTCCTTTCCATTTACGTTAAAAATTAAATTGAATACACACTGTTAATATATTATTGTTTTAAAATGTCTATGAGAAGTATTGATGTCAAAATCGACCCAAATATGATTTTTATTGGTGATAAATACAGGCAAAAAACTTAAGTAAACTGAGCAAAGCTGAATTGAAATATAAGAAGCCATTAAAAGTAAAAATAAAATATTAATGATCAGCTTAATTTTGCGCATAGTAATGCGCGTCATTTAAACCCTTTTTTTTAATAAAAAAAATTAAGCGAACAATAAAATGGAAGCGGAACCGTTGCGCGATTTCTTATAATTATTTAAAATTTGATGTTAAACTTAATGGTTTATTAACCAAGGACAAATGAACACAAATTACCTCGATTGTCAGACAAGTTATGCTTTTTCGCCAACAAAACTTTCTTTAAAATATGATTAAAATTATTTAAAGGAAAAATTTAATTTATTTACATACCTTAGTTTATGCTATTTAGATGTATCGCGTGTGTGAAATTAATGATTATCATTAACATGGACATTTTCTGCATAATGTGTGCGCGAATAACAACGACAATGTGGGACTTTTTTTTATCGTAAGCCAGAGCTGAAACGCCCAAGGAAAATAAATTGTCGTGCTTTGGGAGGCATTATTATGAGAATTTACAATTTGAATTTGACCCATACAATTAAATATATTTTTTTTCCTGAATTATGTGGAAAAATTATGAATAATTATACCCTAACATTAAATGTACATTCCGTAATAATTATTTGAAGACACAATTACCGTATTTTTCCTATTAGTAGCCCCGGGGCTTCTATTTTTCAACACCCCCTCGAGGGGGGGCTACAATTAGAGAGAGGGCTTCAAATGGAGAGGGGGCTACTATTTTTCAACGTAGAAAATTATTAAAACGCCTACCTACTCATATTTAAATTTTGATTATTTTTTGAACCAAGTTAAATTTTTGTAATAACAAAAAAACATCATACGAGGAAAAGTCCAGGTCCAGGAAAAATCCAAGGTACTGGATGCCTGTACCCAGGCCCTGGACCTGGACTTTTTTTCAAAAATATTTATTTTTTTAATATTAGCAAAAAATTCACTTCTAACTTTTTTTGAGGGGGGAGGGGGTCGGCGGTGCCTAATAGACGCCGCCGAAAAAATTTAGAATTTTTGATAGAATTTTTACGAAAATTGGTCCAAAAATTATTAATTTTGCAAAACAAAAGGTTCACCATATGATTTTTTTCACAAAACTTCGGGGAGCCATCCCCCCCTCGACTTACCTAATTGTTTTTTTTTAATTGTCGTTTTGTTAAGAGATTTGCTATCAAAATCCAAAATAAACTTTCAAATATTTAGAAATTTGGCGATCTGAGTGAAATAAAATAAGCTGAAATATTACAAGAAATTAATAAAATTATGTGTTTAAATCTCGATTCAAATTAATTATGCAAAGATTACTTCATTTAAATGACAAGCGCAAATTCATTAAATTTATTAAATTACCAATTAATGCTTATGGCTTAACTAATAAATGATCTTAATCATAAAAATATTATTTCTTAATATGCATCCTCATACTATTATCAAGAATTAACGTATATGTTCGAAATACGAAATAATATAAAGGATCCGAACAACCAAAAAATGTTTTAGCATCAATTCAAAACTAAAAATACTTTATATTTATAAAGTATAAAAAACATAAAAGTTTTACAAACATATAAAATCTGAAATTTATTAAATGTCTTAAGTAAAAAGAACAGCGTATGGCTTTTACATCAAAAAACCTATTAATAACTTATCTAATTAAATTTCGCTAGTAACAAACCAAAACCAAATACGCGAGATCTCTTCATCAAAAAAGGAGCCAAATTATTACATAACTATGCCAAAATCATTTTTAAAAAGTTAAATAAAATGACTATTTCAGAAATGTGAAAATATCGGACGAAAATATTTGGCGGACTTGTTCTTTTTAAAATTTTCAGAAGTGTGGAAGTACATCTCGCCAACTTGAGAAACATAAGATGAAGAAAGGGTAGCCTAAACTAAAAGTTTTGCAACCAGGGGAGCGGTAAGGCATTCCGAAATGAAATTGTAGCAAATGTCATACAAATGTAATTCCTGTTGTCATTTTGCCAACAGGATTAGTTAGCGTTTTCAGTAATCAAGATTACTTTACGTCAAAAGATAAATAATATTATAATTTTAAGCAATTTTAGCTCTTACATTATAATTGCCACTTTTCTTTTATGATTTATTTAAAAGTTAGAATTAATTATATTTATGACCATAATAGTTGGAATGTCGCTAATTCTATGAAATTTTGCAAAAATCGTTGAATTTATGCCACCGAACTGGCATTTTTTAACCAGGGCCGTAGTTCGCACAAATTGTTAACTTTAAACTTTTTCAAGTTAAAATAAAAATTGTCAAAGTCAAAGCTTAATAAGGCGCTGTGGCGAAATGTCGTTTTCCTCCAGTACCATTAATTATAAATTATTTTAATATTTTTTATTTGGCTATTCACAAATCAATTTTTATAAAATGCATATTGACGAAATGGCAGAAAATTATTGATTACGAGTTGGATAAATAATTATTAAAGAATATGATGCCAATTTCAATTGTGGACTATCATTTATTACTTTCAATCATTTAATTTAATAATATTGTAAAATTTTGAGAGAATTCTTTAACACAAAATAATTGACAAATTTTTCCACCGAATTTCATTAAAATTTTATAAAATTGTTCAAATTAAATATTAATCTCTCTAAATTCGAGCTTTTTTGCCCAAAATGGAAGGATTTTGGATATTAATTTTGGTTTTATTCTTCGCAACAAATTCACTGGATAAAGCCGAATCCGTTAAATTGGAGCTCAAAACATTTGATGAAATATTCGGAGAAGGCTGGTGGGACAAAGATGAAGCCGAAGATTTGAAAACCCCCGCGCCAACAAATTGTGGACAAAATGTCCATCAACAAATCGACCGGCAGAACACCCAACTTGGACAAATTGAACCCAATTCAACTGATCAGAATCCTCCTCTCACAGAGTCTGATCATTTTGGACAAATTGAGCCCAATTCAACTGATCAGAATCCTCCTCTCACAGAGTCTGATCACTTTGGGAATGCCAAAAATGGCGAAGAACAGAACGAAGTTTCTTCAATCGAAAATAAACGAAAACGTAAAATTATCGACAAATTCCACGCCATAAAAGAAGAATTTAAACAAAAATAAAATTTTCGGCGAAAGAAAGAAATAAAATTGAGAATAAAATTGCTAAGCAATTGGGAGTCAATTACTCAAAAATATACAAATGGAAAAAAGAATTTGGAATTTGATAAAATGAAAGCCGAATTAACGCGGGCCGGATTCAAAAACTCTTATCATCACGAAATTGATGAAAATGTCGCAAAAGAGATGGGCCTCAGTTTAGCAACAATTTATAATTGGAAACGTGACCTTGGTCAATCCAGTGAGTATTTTGATTTTAAATTTTTTTATATTAATAAAAATTCTTTTACAGAACCACAACATAAACACTCCGACAGCGAACAAATGCAATTGATGAAACGTTATTATGAAATTAAGGACCAAAATCCAAAAGCTCGTGACGAGGACATTGCCAAAATGTTGAAAATTGGAAGAGTCACTTTGTATAAATGGAAAAAGCATTTTAAACCAAATTTTATCGTTGGACTTTCTGTGGAAGTCAATACCGCGCAAATGTTCAAGGAAATTAGGGTGGATGCTACTTTGGGTCGATGGTTCTATCCCCTCTCGCGATATCATTTTTATTTTTTGTTTTTATACTTTAACTTTTCCTTTTAGTATTCTTGCAACTTTTTGAAAAAAATCATACATAAATAATAAAATTTTAAGCATTTACATAAAAATTAGTCCATTTTAGAACTCAATTACCTAAAAATTAGACGATTTTTCTTAGCATAAGTCTTTAATATTCTCTCTCGGCGGCGCCTATCGGCCCCGCCGACCCGCACCCCCCCAAAT
>MEIZ01000074.1:186711-223425 GCA_001723225.1 Globodera ellingtonae
CCCCACATTTGTTTTTCTGTTTCAGACAAAAATTTTGAAAAAAAAAATAATCGATTTTTGTGTTTTAAATAAATATCGAAAAATCCGCCCCCGTTTCTATAATTCTTTCGAGAAAACTGACCAGATTCCGCCTTCCGCCCACGCCTAATTTCCTTTTTTTATTTTATTTCCAGAATGCTTGACACAAAAGAAGGTCTGAGTGAGCCTCAAAAATGAATGAACGGAGGACGAACGGAATTTGTTCTGCTGAGATATCAAACTGTTTTTGTGCTTGGGGGGGTGGAAAATTCTTACGCGTCGCCAATGTTGCAGTCGTAGCTAATGTCGATGCACTCCAACTGCTAAGATAAAGCCTACTCAGCCGCCTCCTTTTCCCACTTGGCCCATTTTGCTTCGCCGCGCTCAATTGGACAACGAACCAACAGCCATTTGTCTCCATTACACTAAAGGCTCACCCGTCAAATTGTTTATGGCACAATGTAAGCAGAACAATTTCGAAGACGGATTATGAAATTGACCGGGTCGGTCGAATTGGCAAATTCCTTAAGAGGAATAAAGAAATTTAAACCAGAATTCAATCAAATACATATAAAAACTCACCAGCTTGAGTCCTTCCAATCTTGGTGATTGAAAAAAGCATCGCAACACTTTCGGTTTCAAATGGAAAGATTGGTCCCTTTGGAGTCGAAGTCGGCGAATGTTTTGGAGAAATTCGATGACATTCCGGTCGATGTAACTAAAAATGTATGAAAAAATTTACTTTTTAGGGCTTTTAAACAATTGGAAAATATGGATCATATAGGGCCCAGGCTCAAAATCACTGAAATTTCTTAGGTGCTGAACCCGATAGAAAAATCAAAAAGCGACGAGCATTTAAACCGGTTTTTGAACGGTTTAAAAATTGCCAAAAATGGAGATTTTGGACCTAAGTTTTGTTCTCCTGGCGACCAACCGTAACAAATTTAGTATCATTCGACATCTCTCGACGAGACATCGACCTAGATATGACGGGGCACGATCAGGCACGTATTTAGGATTTTGCTTTGGAGGGCGTAGACGCCGCTTGAGAAAATTTTTGAATTTTTGGTGGCAATTTGTTAGGAAAATTGGTCCAAAAACTACAATTTTGTAAATCAAAAGGGTCCCCCCTATGGTTTTTTGCATCAAATTTTCATTCGGAAATCGAAAAAATTTTTTTAACAAAATTCGCCTATTTTCAAAAAATTTTCTTGGCGGCGCCTATAGGCACCGCCGATACCTCCTTCAACAAAAAATTTTAGAAAATCGAGAGCAAAAAAAGAACAAATTGTCATCAAAAGCTTTTTAATTGGGACAAATTTTAAAAGTTCACTCACAAATCAGCATAGATGTTCACAGAAAATAGGGAAAATCATTTGCACATCGGAGATCTGAAGGGGAAAATTTTATGACGATCTTAACGAATTTGTTAACAAAATTGATCCAAAAATTATCGATTTTCCCGAAAATTTCCGACTTTTTGCTCCAAATTTCGGAAATCGGAACTCGGAATTCCGGGGTCACAAAAATTTTCGGAAATCGGAATTCCGGGGCTCAAAATTTTTCGGAAATCGGAATTCCGGGGCTCAAAATTTTTCGGAAATCGGAATTCCGGGGTCACAAAAATTTTCGGAAATCGGAATTCCGGGGCTCAAAATTTTTCGGAAATCGGAATTCCGGGGCTCAAAATTTTTCGGAAATCGGAATTCCGGGGTCACAAAAATTTTCGGAAATCGGAATTCCGGGGCTCAAAATTTTTCGGAAATCGGACTTCCGACCCCAAAAATGTCGGAAATCGGAGAATCGGAATTCTAATCAGTAGATTGGATGAATTGGGAAACAGTTCGAAGAAAGCGCTCGAAAAGGTGGAGAACATGGACAAATAATTAAAAAGAGTTATTTTTAAGCAGTTAGACGGGGCCGAATCTTTTGGAAACCCAAGACCAAATTACAGTCCCATGGAAAATTCAGTATAGTACCGGTGTCCTACTCCATTTTTAGGCATTATTTGTTAAGCGGAATCAATAGATATTGCTGTTTGAACTGATTAAGTTTTTTCCACCGGGTACGGTAGCCCCCCGTACCTATGGAGCGGTTAGCTGCCAAGTGAGGCCCACCATTTGAGTCCCAGATCCAAAAAATGGGCTCTTTGAAAAGACTGAAAATGACAACAAAAAAAAGCCTATGTAGCGTGTGCAGAGAAAGTAAGAGGCCAAAATTGCGAGTATGTTAATTAAACAATAAATCAATCCTAATTAGATGCATATCACAAACATGGTTTTTAAAAATTGGTAAAATCCTGGTCTGCATAAAGCATCAGGACCAGGATATCCTGAAAATCATGATTTTTTTATGGTCATTTACAAATCTTGATCCGGGATCTTTCAAAATTCCGGTTTTTACAATTAATGATCAAACCCTGCTAATTAAACAATTTGAGACTAAGATTTATTTTTCAAAAATTTAAAATCATTAAATGCCAAATCGTTTTTTTTCACATCATTGCACGTTTATTCAAATGCTCTCCGAATTTATATTCTCAAAATTCTGACAATTTCCGCGGAATTCGCTTACACAGAATATCCATCGACAGAATTTGGATGAAATTGCTGTCGTTTAAATTGCTTTTTCCATCTATTCAAAGTGGTTGTTCCAATTTTTAACATTTTGGCAATGTCCTCATTTCTAATTTTAGGATTTTTGTTTTTAATTTCATAATAAAGTTTCATCAATTCCTTTTGTTCGCTGTCGGAATACATATGTTTTGGTTCTGTAAAAGAATTTTTTAATTAATATAAATTAATAGGGCTTAAAATACTCACTGGTTTGGCCAAATTTTCGTTTCCACCTGTAAATTGTTGTAAAATTGAGGCCCAACTCTTTTGCGACAATTTCATTTATTTCTTTGTATGAATTTTTCGAAACGGGTCAACTGCGTCCCGCCAACTGCGTCCCGCCAAGTGCGTCCCGCCAACTGCGTCCCGTCCCAACTGCGTCCCAGCCAACTGCGTCCCAGCCAACTGCGTCCCAGCCAACTGCGTCCCGTGCCAACTGCGTCCCAGCTACAAATTTTAGATTCAAAAGTGATCCACACTAAAAAATTTTCTTAAAATGCCTTGACTTTTTTTTCAAGGTACATTATTTTGAAAAATTCAAGAATTAACATTTTCGGTCAACAATCGTTTCGGGATTGGGAACGGAGATGAAGAATAAAAATTAGCGCTTTTTGAATCGCGTTGAATTTTTTAAAAGTTAAGGAAAACACGACTTTTTTAAACACCAGAGCCCGTTTTCACATCCTTACTATTTTTTACATCAATTACCGGTCCACTATTTTTTGCCTAAGCCTAGGGTGGCTTAGGNCTAAGCCTAACAAACCCCAAGCCAGGGTGGCTTAGGCCTTAGCCTAATAAACCCGTAAGTTTCTAACTTTTCCCTAGGTATTCCATCCGGCTTTGGTGTTATTTAAAATTTTTTAAGTTTAAAATAGGCAAAACGAAAAAATTTTGTGAAAATTTTTGTTTTTGTGGACGGAGTTACCTTTTTGGTCGGGGGACGCAGTTGGCTGGGACGCGGTTGGCTGGGACGCAGTTGGCACGGGACGCAGTTGGCGGGACGTAGTTGGCGGGACGCAGTTGGCGGGACGCACATGACCCCTACTCTGAATTTTTTCCGGCCCGCGTTAACTCGGCTTTCTTTTTGTCAAATTTCTCTAACAAAATTTTTCGCTCATTTTTTGTCTTTTTTTGACTTAGGACTAATTCTTTTTTCCATTCATATATTTTTGCGCGATTGACTTTTAAATTTTTAGCAATTTTATTCTCAATTTGAGTTTTTTCTTTCCAAGGAATTTGTCCTTTTTGCTTAAATTCGTCTTTTATTGCGTGGAATTTGTTGATAATTTTACGTTTTTCATTTGAAGTAATTTTTTCTATAATTTTCTTTTGTTCTTCCCCATTTTTGGCCTTAACAGAGTGATCAGACTCTGTGAGAGGAGGATTCTGATCAGTTGATTTGGGTTCAATTTGTTTAGAGTGATCAGACTCTGTGAGAGGAGGATTCTGATCAGTTGAATTGGATTCGATTTGTCCAAGCTGATCAATTGAATTGGGTTCAATTTGTCCAAGCTGATCAATTGAATTGGGCTTAATTTGTCCAAGCTGATCAATTGAGTTGGGTTCAATTTGTCCAAGCTGGGTGTTCTGTTGGTCGATTTGGTGAAGGAAATTATGTTCAAGCGTTAATTTATTCCATTCTTCGTCTTTTTCATTGTCCCACCAGTCTTCTCCGAATATTTCATCAATTATTTTGAGTGGAGTTTCCTCCAATTGTACGGATTCGGCTTTGTCCAGTGAATTTGTTGTAAAGAGTGACAACAACATTAAAATCCAAAACTCTTTCATTTTTTTCGCAAAACAATCTCTGAATTTAGGGAGAATTATTTGAAATTCCTTATTTTTAATTTAACTTCACATAAATAATATTCTTTTATAATTTCATCCGAATCTATATTCCTGACATCTCATAAAATTTTTCCTAACCTTTTGAACCGGAACCCAATTAATAATTTCCTGACATTTTGTAAATATTTTCCTACTAATAGTCATCATTTTATGCAAATGGCAATCGACTGTGATAGCCAAATGAAAAGGAAAAATGCGAAAAAAAAAATTTTCTTGGAAATTGTTCGAATTCAGGTTTGGGTTTGAATTCGATCGAAATGGAAGTCATATTCGGATTCTACGACCCTAAAAACCTCTAGAAGTGTGTGTTTCAACATTTAAAACAACGATTTTTTGCTGTTGTCACATAACAGAGAAGTACCGGAATTTTATTCGGCCCGTTAAGATGGCATTTTTGGTGAGAATTTTCTCGGTAAATTTCAAATCTCGTACAATCCAAATCTCCTCTCGCGTTCATTGAATTTTCCATAAAGTCCATATTTTTTTGTTTTTTTGAGCCAAAAAGACATTATGACACCGATTCAACGTTTTTTTAGCCGACAAATTAGAATGACGGGAACACTGGTTTGGTAACAACATTTTGATCATCATTGTTAATGTCCTCATTCAGCATCAAAAGTACCGTATTCTTCATCACAGCATCCCCCGTTGCGCAACAAACAGTTGAGACGATGCCATCAAACGGCGCCCTAAAGCAAAATGTCACAATTTAATTTGGCATTGTTTCTTGGAAAAATTAAATTACTCATCTCCCCACCTACCGTATAACAAATTCCATCTTCATGACACTAATTGCTAAGATGGGTTGATCCTTGGCCAAGTAGTCGCCCTTTTTCACAAAAATCTTGTCAATATGGCCAAGGCTTGGCAGGTGTTGTTGTTGGCCATCTGTTGCATTGCCCTGCGGAATGAAATTGGTCAATCATTAAAACTTTTTGAAAACTCTTTTACCGTAACCTCAACAGACTTGTCACAACGGCTTTGAATTACGGTATGGCGATTTAAAGCAGAAACTGACATTTTGTCTTTGAATTTTTTGTTATAGCCTTTAACAAAATTTTGTTCTAAAATATGAAAAGGGAAGAGGAATAAGCCTTTACAAATTTCTTTAAGCTAAAAATTTTTATTTTAAAGGCTTTTTGGATAAACATTTTTTAATTCTGGAATGGAAAGAAAATTTGGTCGTCTTGATCATTTTTTTTGATAAGATTGGCTCTGAATGAGCGAGCATTTGGGTAAATTTATCATGTAAACATATTTGGAGTCCAAAGAACACAGACAGCCGATGGAAAATAATTACAATTTCGTTGAAATATAAACTCACCGGTCAAAAAATGGGAAATACATCAAATATTTGATCATATTATACGATGAATATCTTAAACCATGGTGCGTATCGAAAATTTTTAAAATCAATTCATTGGTTTTTGATACTCAATTTGTTAAGAGATTTGCAACCAAAATTTAAAAAAGATGGTACTTTTTTTTGAAGTTTTTAGGAATACCGTATTTCCTAAAATAGAGCCCCACCCTAAATTAGAGCCCCCTTTTTGAGGGGGTTTTCAAAAATACGAATTATCCTGAAAATCAGTACAAAATCAGTACGCCGAGCTGAAATCAGTAGATTTCTGACAAATCCGTACATTTTTAATTTGTCAGATTCGGCCTCTTAAAATCAGTACATTTCTGATAAATAAGTACAGATACACACTCTGGTTTAAACACCCTACCAGAATAAGTAAACAAAATTAAAAAATTGACTATTTTTCAGTTTTCTTAAAAAGTTTCCCAAGCGGGCTAAACATTATTAGGCAATTTCCAAACGAATTTAATACCTTTATATTTATAATCACTTTAAATTGTTATTTTTATTTTATGCTATACATTATTAGGTTATTCTCAAACGCATTTAATACACATTTCAATTAATACTTGTAAATTTTATAGGACGTATTTTCTTTATCAAATTTTGCATAAATTTATTACCGAGTAATTTTTTTCAATTTTAAAACTAAATGAAATAGGTGGATATTATAAAAATGCATTATTCAATCATTATTCTCATTATTATCCATCGATTTTTAATCCAAAATATGGATTTATTTTACGATTTTCCCATTTTACAAGATTTCATTTTTCTTTTGTAATTTATATTTGTAATATATTCAATCAGGGTTTTTTGTTATGCTTTTATTTTTGTTGCTTACATTGGTAAATGCAACCAAATTTGATGGTCAATTTGATTCGTCATCAGAATCCACTGAAGTTTCTCGGGCACAGAAAGGAATTGGCCATCAGCAAAACTCTTCCGATTTTCAATTTATCGATTCGTCAAATTTTCAAAGGCCAAAATTAACTGAGGAGACCTTGGACGATTTATCTGATCATGAGTTGGAACAGTTTTTTGATGGAATGATCAGTAGTGATCAGCAGCAGCCGGGACAAGCCGATCAATCCGGTGCAACAAGCACAAATCATAATCAAATGGACAAAGAAGCAATGCTTGATTTACAAAATTCGAACAAAGAGAGCCAAAAACAAAGCTTTGCTTTTGAAAATTGTCAAAAAACTAGCACAAGTATTTAAAAATTTAATTTCTTAACACTAAATTTATTTAGATTTAAAAATTTTTTTTAGTATAATAAAAATTTAAGGAAAACAAAAAAAATATAGTAATCGGGAAAAGTATCAAATTGTTATGCATTTTTTGAAAATGAAGGAAAAGTATTTAAAAAAATATCCGGAAAAACAGAAACAAGAAATTAATCAAAAAATTGCGCAAAAGTTAGGTGTTCATTTGGAAACAATTAAATCCTTTAAAAGAAATGCCGGCATGTGTGGTTTGTTTTAACAATAATTATATTTTATGAAATTTGCGTAAAAAAATAATAATATAAGTATGTAAACGGTTAAATTCACAATTTATTTTAAAGAACCAAAAAAGTGTTTCACTGAATGTCAAAAAGTTGAAATTATTGAACAATTCGAAAAGCGGAAAAAGAAATGTCGTGCCAAATTTGTTTTATGCTCAAACCTCGAATTAGAGGCAAAAATAGCAAAAGAGTTAGGCGTTCATTCAAGGACGATTAATCGTTGGAAGAGCGAATTATATTTATCGCGTACATTTATATTTTAATTAAAATAATCAAAAAAATGACAGACAAAAAATTCAATCAATGCAAAAGTTCAAATTTTTTCTTTTAATAAAATCATTTTGTATAAAAATGTTTTAATATTCTTTTAATTAAGGACGCATCAATATTTATTCTGATCGCGAAAAACTTACGCTTATAAAAAATTTTGATAAAATAAAAACGCAATTTCCACTCAAATCAAAATCGCCATGTTCACAAAAAATTGATGAAGAAATTTGCAAAAAGTTGTGTGTTAGTCGTGCACACATCAGCCGTTGGAAGAAGCAATTTGGGCTGGCTCGTAAGTTTAATAATTTATTAAAAATAATAATCAAAAAATAATTTTTCGTTTTAATTTAAGGCAAACGTGGCCACACCGCAAAAGAAAAATTGGCAATCGTCGAGCAATATCGTGAAATTAAAAGACTGAATCCGCAACAAAGCAATGTCGACATAGCGGATAATCTGGGCATTTCTGAGACAAGTTTGCGTAATTGGAGAAAGAAATTCGACCAAAACCAAATTTGAATTTCTTTTTTGAGAACGCCGCCCCGGGCACTAGGACAAAGTCACTAATAGCAAAAATGCGGCGCCAATGGACCGCATTTTTGGCGGATTAGACATTTTAACTAGGGTTGGTCACGGTCGGTTAACCGAACCGAAAACCGGCTTTTTTGGCCCAAAAACCAAACTGGGGGTCGCAAACCCGGCCTAACCGAAAACCGGGACCCCCGGTTTAAAGCCGACCGTGACCAACCCTAATTATAACCTATTAGTGATTTTAAACATTTCTTTCAATTTGCTTAAAAGGCTGAATAAAGTTTTGAGTGCTGTTGCCGTGAAAATTTTCGAAAAGGAAGTGAATTTTGATAAAAACAATTCTTTAAAAATTTGGTATCATCGGCCTGCCTAAAGACCACAAAATTACGATAAATTATGTAAATATGCACACCATGGCTAGCTTTTTTATAAAAACAAAACATTATTATGCAATTTCCAAACAAATTTAATACACATTCAATTAATGAGAGACTGACTGACGACGTACATCCGTCGATTTTACCCCACGCCTGTCTCTTATACACATCTAGATGTGTATAAGAGACAGAATGAATTCATGTTTTTTGAATGATTTTGAAGCCAAAAATTGATTTAAAAATTCTCTTGTTATTAGCAAAAAGGAAAACAGAAAATTTTCTCCAACGACAAAGCTTCAGGAAAAAACAAAATCCAAATTGCGAAGGAACCAGTAGGGATGCTCGAGTGTTGAAATTTACCGAGACGCGAGACCCAAAAAACCGATAAATTTCTCGAGTCGAGACCGAACTCTCAAACATTCCTAATGTTCTCAGATTGAATATTTCCCTCCAAACTCCGTCGTCCTCAGTTGTTTCTCTTTTTGGGTCACTCGGACCTTTTTGTCTGTGTTCAAGCATTCTGGAACTGAGAAATCAAAGAAAATTGGTTCAAAACTGCAGGATTTCGCCCAATTTTTCGTTTGAGGGGGTTGAATTCAAATATTAATTAAAAAAATTCGCTTCGAAATTTTCTCATTTGAATATTGGATCAATTTATGAAAATTCTCCGAATCCCACAAAAAAGGACAAAGATCTGAAATAAGGACATTTAAAATTTATTACCTAGATTGACACCCCTCAAATAAGGATAAACATTACTATAAATAAGGACATTTAAAATTTATAAGATTGGCACTAGGGTTGGACAAAACCGGATAATCTGGAACCGGTATGGGACAATTTTGAATAAAAATTATCCGGTCTTGAACGATGACAGCTAAATTATGCTTGATCCGGGACCGGTATCCGGGTGTTTTTGAGNGCCATCGATTTATCCATAAAAAATTACTCCCATTCGAAAATCCAAATAAATTCACATTTTTTGTTTTTAACTCGAATTTAATAATATATTGCTTTACAATTTGGTTGATTGAGAATGTTCGAAAAAGCACTTAAAATTATTGAACCTTCAAACTTTCACTTTTCCATCATTTTGACAATACTTTTTTGTGCCTCGGTCGTATTTGCCGAATTGGGCGGTGCCGTCAAGCGGGTGAGTAATACGTTTTGTGGGTACTTTTCGGTTATGCGCCCGCAGATCAAAATTTTAACAAAAAGGTCAACAAAAGGGCGTTGAAAACATCATATATGGGCTTTCAAGGGTGCTGATCACAAATCTGACAATATTTTTAAGATCTGACAACATTAAGATTTGTCTTTAAATCTATGATTTTTTTGATTTTTTTTTCACCATAATCACATAGAACCGCTTTAAGCCGAAGTTACCCTGGCTCAGGGCGCGTTAGGCTTAGGCCTAAGCCTAACGAACTTTAGACCATTGACTGCGGGCGCATAACCGAAAAGTTACCGTTTTTTGTGAAGTTTTAAGTGTTTACTTTACTTATCAAAGCCTTCAAAATCTGTGGGTATGGCCTATTTTGCT
Organism: Globodera ellingtonae; assembly: GCA_001723225.1. Taxonomy (NCBI): domain Eukaryota; kingdom Metazoa; phylum Nematoda; class Chromadorea; order Rhabditida; family Heteroderidae; genus Globodera; species Globodera ellingtonae. The sequence goes on from MEIZ01000074.1 coordinate 196,787, forward strand.
TAAATTTAAGGTTTTGCCACCGGCGGCCTACAAATTTGTGCTTTTTGACAGTTTGGTGGTGGAACAAAATGAATTGCGCAATCTTCATTTGTCCCGCGAATGTTCCCGACAAAAATTATTTTCAAATTTTGAGCAAAATGGTTGGTCTACTATTGATGCCCAACATGCGGCAATCGATGAGCAGCAACAATGGCATTTAAAGTTGTCGGTTTTGAACGATGAAAAATTGCTCGAGAAATGTTTGAATGGTTATTACACAGTGATGACTGACCATAATGGCGGCTTCCAGATGGACGTTTACAGAGCCTCACGGCTCAACATCCATTTAATTCCGCTGGACAAATGCGGGGCAATTTGTTTTTTTTGGATTGTTTAAATTACTGCTTATTAGGGCTGGGATTTATAGTTCATAAAAACCCCCAAAAAAGTTAGTTCAATATCCTCAAAATAAGCACTAAAAATTAGAGATCGAACTTGAGGAACGATCGAGTTTTCGATGATAAATCTCGTATCTCGAAAAAATTTAAACGATCGAGATTCGTTCCAGATCACTGAAAATCTCAAAAGAGTCTCGAAAAAATCTCGAATCTCGAAAAATCTCGGTAAAAATTGTTCGAATATTTTGATCGAGAATTCTCGAAAAAAGTCGACATTCCGAGATTTCGATCGAGAATCTCGATCGGTCCGATCTCTACTAAAAATGGCCTAAATAGTTCCTAAAAAAAGTCCCAGAATTAGGGGTGTAAGTGGCAAAAAAAATTTTGATTCAAAATGATAATCAATAAATTTCATTTTTGTTAGGGGTGCATTTTTTGGCATTTTTTTCTTAAGAAATTCCGAAAAGCCATATTTTAGTTCCCAAAAAAATAAAGAACTATGCTATAAAATCGCTTAAAAACGCGATTTTCGTTTATTTCAGAGCAGGGGGCGTTCAGGAACTAAAAATCCCAGCCCTCCTTTAAATATAGGTAGTTTTAAAGTTAATTGTTCACAAATTGCAGATGCCTCTAAAATCGGAGAAAGCTGAGGGCGCCGCGGTGCAAACACTGATCACTTTCAATCACATGCTATTTTCGGTCGGCGTCTTGGGGACCGTCAATTACCATCAAAGTTGTTCGAACATGGAAGCCATTTTGTGCGACACGGACGAAGCGGCCAAATTTGTTTTGGACTCATTTGGACGGCTGAAAACGAACGGCCGGGGCCAATTGAGCACGGAAAGAGTGCACTTTTTGGCCGCTTATTTGCGCCAACTCGGTGCGGAGATTACCAAATATGACAGAGAAGGGCGGCCGAAATTGTTTTGTCTCCAATCGATGGAACTTTTGAGGGTTTTCCCCCAACAATTGGCCAATGTCAATTTGGAAACAATTCAAAATTCGCAGTTTTTTCACGGTGAATTTTTAGCAAAATTTTGTACTATTGCTGTGTTTTTTGCGAAAGATTTTTCTAAAATATTTGGGGAGGGGGGGGGGGTAAGAGGTGCTGATAGGCTCCGCCGAGAAATTGGCTAAGTCCCTGCTAAATTGAACCAAATGCGATTGGGAGCTCGGTTAATTCCGAAACTTCCCGGTAATTTGGAAATTCCAAAATTTGCCGCTTTGAGCGGGAAATTCCGGAATTTCCCGGTAAATTTCGCAAATGCTAAAGTACCAGCAATTTTGAAAATCTCTTACTTTTTTTAAACGCAACTAAACCAAACAAACAAAGATGCAATTCGAAGCCTTAATGAGAAGAATCGTCAAAAAAAAGTCAAGCGGTTCAATCCGTTTTAAAAAAAGTTTAATGTTCAAAAGCACCCAACATCGGGGGTTTTCATAGTGTTATGGAAATAACTTTTTCTCGAATTTTCTATTGTTAGGTTTGGCTTAACAATAGGTTTTAAAAGCTTAGAGGTTTCAATATTGTCTTTTACGTTTGATTTGGATGAGTTTAAAAAAAGTTATTGAATTTCAAAATTGCTGGTACTTTATTTAGCATTTCCGAAAATTCCCGTGAAATTCCGGAATTTCCCGCTCAAAGCGTTAAATTTTGGAATTTCCAAAATTTACCGTAACATATATATGTAAAGGCACAAAAGTTAAGGCATTTACTACGAATTGTGGACTCTGTGTTCGTTAATAAAGGGTGAATTGTCCAAATATAAATTGACAAGAAATGAAAACTACGAGAAAATCGACTTGAGCAGACACATTCAGTCCCTGTTGATGGGTTGGAAGAATGTCTGTGTGGAATTGGGGAATTTGTGGCCAAACAAAAGGCCGTCCATCATGTTGGAGGAGGTGTTGGGGCGACGCATGTGCTGGCTGGACGACCTTTGGAAGTTTGGGGCGGTGCTCAAATATTTGATTTGGGTGATGGACGGCCATGGCCAAACGGGCGAAAACGGAGGCCAACAAAAGTTGGACGAAGAGGACAAACAAATGGCCATAAAAATTGGCAATTTCCTGACGGAAAGCCATCGAAGGCAAATGGCCAAAACTGCGCTGAAAACGGCTCAAATTCAAAAACATGTCGAACACTTTTGTTTGTCCAAATACGACATTATTGACGAAGAAATAGTCAGGTGAACAAAAGGACTTTTTTGAAAATTTTGTGATAAATAAAATTAATAGAGACGAGATTTATGTTAATAAATTATTTTTATAAACCAATACGTCAAATATGGACTAAAAGACCCCAAAATATGGACCAAAAACCCCAAAAGTGCCAATGACCAAATTCAGTTAATTTATGGGTAAAAACCTTCAAAATTCGTCAATCTTTAACACGTTTCTCTCTCACAATGGTAAATGTAGTACTATTTTCTACATGTTATGACATCAAAAATAATAATTTTTTTGGAAAATCTCGATCTTTTTTAGGGGGTGCATTTTTCTCAAAGAAAAAATCATTTTTTGGGGAGTGCATTTTTGGTTTGAAAAAATTTTTGATTTTTAAGGGTTTTTCGTTTATTGTATTTTTTCTTAACAAATTTTGTGAAAAAGTGCCTAAAATAATGAATTTTTCAAAAAATGTTTGGAAAAATGCCTAAAATATGGATTTACCTATTATGGGAAATGGCGAAATATGGATTTATTCTCAAAAAAGCCAAAATATGGATTTATATGGACTAAAAAGTCGCTCTAATTCTAAAATTTTTCAAAATGAATGCTATTTTTGGGCTTCTCTCATGATTCCCTATTCCCAAAAAAACATGTTAAAACATGAAAATCTCGTCTCTATTAATTATTCTAAACAATGCTAATTAGCATAAAATACACATTGCGCGAAATTTTAAAATATAAAATGATTTTCCATTTTTCTAAATTTATTAAGGGCTTGGGAAAAAGTTTGTGACTGGGTAAGTGTTGAACTATTCAAACGTTGGTTGAACAATGAAGAAGAATTGAGTTTGGACAGTGAATCCAAATTGAAGAGTGAATTTAAGCGTTTGATGGTCAACAAAAATGGAAATATTGCAGAAAAAAACATAAAATTGTTGGAACAAATTGGCGCTGAGTTGTCAATTAGCACAAAAAATCAAATGGAAACGCTGTTGTGGAACAAAGTGCCGAAAATTGAGGGATTGAAGCAATTGTTTCAGGAGTTTTGTGCGTTTACAAAATTTATGTTCGACCAAAAGTTCAATTCGTGGCGCACATTTTGTCTTTTGATGCATTTTCGCGATCAGCTTCTGATCAGTCATGATTCTTACGGTACTACGAAAGGGCCTTCAAAGTACAGCAAAAATTTGGAGAATTTGATCGAAGAAGCGGAGAACGAAGGAAAGAAACGGATGAGCCCGGAGGACAAAGAGTTGCTGGACTTATTCGGGGCGTTGATGGCAAAAATGTTGGGAGAGCATGAGGAAGGACGGGAGATGGTGGCACGCAATTTGATCAGACTGATCAGAGTGCACGGATTCTGCTGGAAAAAATGGCCACAATTCCACGCTTGGGACAAACTGTGCTTTCAGTTGCTTAAAGAGAGCGTTATGGAATGGATGAATGCACAAAATGACCTGCAACGGGGTGGCGAACCGCAAACGGCTTCAACATCGACGACCATAATAAAGGGTAATTTTACAAATTTTGCGATTGGAAATGTTGATCATCAGAAACGAAATGATTCAAATCATATACCAATCGACTCCCCTCTAAGCCTAACGCTTGAATCTGAAAAAAAATTTGCGTGAAAGCAACTATAAAAAGCCCTCAAACTTGTCCAAAACCCATAGGGGGGGGACCCTTTTGGTCAAAATTTGTAGCAATTTTTTAAAAATTAGGTTATTTGATGCACGGATTACGAATTTGACAATAGAATATTAAATTTGAAAATTTAATCTGGGGCCTATGTTTTCGAAGAATTAATTGTATGTTCAGCGCAAATCCCACTCGACCAAAGCACACGTTTGATGATGGAGCATTTGCGTAGCTTACACCAACGCATGAGAATGATTAAGGGATACGATATTTTGGGACCTTGGGACAATAGGTCACTGATCACAATTGGCATTGTGTTTGATGATCAACTGAAGGAGGAACACGGGAGGGATCAGTGGTTGGTGAACGCCGTGCAAAGTGTTGGAGGATTATCTGATCTGATAAACGACTTTTGCACGTTCATGGCGGAATATGCGACTGACAATGACCAATGGAACAGATTTTGCGCTATTTTAAACGTGACACATGTCAACGACGACAATTTGTTAGTCAGAATATACGAGTAGTTATTTTATTTACCATATTCCACTGTTTACATAAAATAAAATATTAGTTTTATCAATAAAGATCAATGACAAGCAGACACAATTAGTTAAAAAAACCCCTTTTATGATTTTTTCGTCGAATGTGATAGTGCAGCGTTGTTTTTATTGAAGTTCCAAAATGGTCTGAAAATGTTTAAATGCCTTTTTAAATTATATGTAGTACTTATTTTAAAAACAAAATATAGCTTTAAATTAAAAAATCTATTTTTCAATGGTTTAATCGATTCGCATGTTTAAAAGATCAGCTTTAAGTCTTGATGGTGCATGCTAGAACATTAGGAAATAGAATTGAAGTGAATAATTTTAATTAAAATTATTTTTTCTTTAATATGTTTTGTCCTCGCCAAAATAAATTTTTTGTGGGCGCCGAACTGGTCGCGCCGAAACGAGCGGCGGCGCCGAAACGATACCGTGCCGAACCGGTCGCGCCGAAACGAGCGGCGCCGAAACGATACCGCGCCGAACCGGTCGCGCCGAAACGAGCGGCGCCGAAACGATACCGCGCCGAACCGGTCGCGCCGAAACGAGCGGCGCCGAAACGATACCGCGCCGAACCGGTCGCGCCGAAACGAGCGGCGCCGAAACGATACCGCGCCGAACCGGTCGCGCCGAAACGAGCGGCGCCGAAACGATACCGCGCCGAACCGGTCGCGCCGAAACGAGCGGCGCCGAAACGATACCGTGCCGAACCGGTCGCGACGAAACGAGCGGCGCCGAAACGATACCGCGCCGAACCGGTCGCGCCGAAACGAGCGGCGCCGAACCGGTCGCGCCGAATTGACCCCGACCGCTTCCTCATTGTCTTTAACTTCAATTTTATCATCTTCATTTTTTTTTTAGATTCTGCTTTACTTTTAGGGGGTGGGGGTCGGCGGTGCCGATATTTTAACATGTTTTTTTGCGCGTAGGGAATCATGAGAGAAGCCCGGAAAATGGCATTTTTGAGAATAAATCAATATTTCGCCATTTTTCCGTAATAAATCCATATTTTAGGCATCTTTCCCAAAATTCTTGAAGAAATTAATATTTCAGGCACTTTTTCCCAAAATTTCTTAAGAAAGATGCAATAAAAACGAAAAATGCACCCTTAAAAATCATAAATTTTTTTCAAACCAAAAATGCACCCCCTAAAAAATGACTTTTTCTTTGACCAAAATCCACCCCCAAAGATCGACATTTTGCTTAAAAATTTTTGAATTTATATTTTTTATAAAATTTCCAAAACATAAAAATATTATATTTACAACTGTAGGAGCAAAATTAATAAAGATAGATAGATGAATTTTGAAGGTTTTTACGCAAAATTTGACCGGATTTGGTCAGTTTTTGCACATTTTTTAAAATTTTGCTTTTTGGGGTTTTTGGTCAATATTTTGGGGTTTTTGGTCAATATAACCGGACCCTATTGATCTTAACCCATACTAATTCAGTCATTCAGTTGATTACGTGTCGTTTTAAATTTTTTTTGACACGAAAACTTTTTTAAAAAGTTTTGTTTTGACACGAAGACTTTTAAAAATATAAAGATAAACAGTAAAGCAAAAGGGGAGCGGCCCGTTTGAGTCTGGCCATTTGAGTCTGGGCCACTTGAGTCTGGCCACTTGAGTCTGGCCATTTGAGTCTGGTGGCCACTTGAGTCTGGCCATTTGAGTCTGGTTAGAAGGAAATTTTTTTWAAATCAAATCTTCTAAAATTAAAAGTCAACCAACATATTCTTTAAAAATATAACTTTCTTAAACAAAAAAAATGGTAATGGTGTCTTATATCGGTACCAAATTTTAAAAAAAAAATCAGTTTAATGTAAATTCTGAGAAGTACTCTAGAGTTATCGAGGCCGCTGATCACGAATATGACATCAGATTTATCATTTGACATCATCTAATCTATGATTTCAACATCTATGATTTTTTGAAAAATTTTTTCTATTTGTTATCGGTTTTTACAAAGTGTTTATAGGGGTTTAAGAGGCCGTTGAATCCGAATCTAACCTCCTTTCCAACCAATTCCTAACCCCGGACCCGAATTGAAATATTTTTTGGTAAATATTAAGGAAAAACCGACTTTTTTTAAGTAACACCACCGAATAAGGGGTTTATTAGCTTAGGCCTAAGCCTAACGAATCCCAACCAGGGTGGCTTAGGCCTAAGCCTAACGCACTCCAAGTACCATTTTTGTTTAAGAAAGTTATATTTTTTAGGGTATGTATGTTGCTTGACTTTTAATTTTATAAGATTTAATTTTTAAAAATTTCCTTCCAACCAGACTCAAATGGCCAGACTCAAGTGGCCACCAGACTCAAATGGCCAGACTCAAGCCAGACTCAAGTGGCCCAGACTCAAATGGCCAGACTCAAACGACCCCTACCGAAGCAAAAGAAACAATATAGGTAGACAGTGATAGACAGAAAATCAATAAAATTATAAAATAGTGCAGACAACAAAAAGAGTTTAAGAGTTATAGTTGTTTTCTTCTGCGTAGCACCCCCCCCCCGTTGTTTTTTTACTTATTCTTTTTTAGTAAACAATAATTTCAACATAATAACTAGGGCCGCTAATTATATGGAAATCCATATTTTTTTTGCGCACTCGGAACAGCGTATAAATGCCATAAATAGTGTTTTTAACTTTGGTTGAAGCTTCTAGAGCCCATTTTATAATCCATATTTTCCATATTTTTCCATATTTCGCGATTTTTATCCATATTCCATATTTTTTCCATATTTCGCCATTTTTCAAAAAATTCCTTAACAAAAATGCAATAAAAACGAAAAATACACCCCTAAGTATCGACTTTTTCAAAATTTTCAAAAATTTACACCCCTAAAAATTGATTTTTCAAAATTTTCAAAAAATGCACCCCTAAAAATTGACTTTTTCAAAATTTTCAAAAAATGCACCCCTAAAAATTGACTTTTTCGTGACTAAAAATTCTGCCACCAAAAAATTAAAAATTTTTAAAATTCTGCCTAATTTCAAAAATTTCTCTGAAATGCCTGTAATTTGCATATAAAAATTTTTATTTTCTCTTATTACTTCTATTAGGAAATCTTGCCCATTTTTTGCAATATTTGAAAATTTTTATCCATATTTCGTCCATATTTTGCAATTTTTGTCCATATTTGGTCCATATTTTGCAATTTTTCATCCATATTTTATGGCCATATTTCGAGATTTTTTGTCCATATAATTAGCGGCCCTAATAATAACGTGTCATTTTTGACCGAATCAACACACGACTTTATTAAAAATGTTTTATTTTTTGAAAAAATAATTACGGGGTCCCTCCCCATTATCCAGGATTACCCATTTAAAACTTTTGTTATTTTAAGAAATTAAAATTTAGAATTTTCTAGCACATTATTATGTCAATTTCGACCGAATCAACACATGCGGCGGACATCACAGCTGATCCGGGTAAGAAAACTGCCTAGTAATTAATATATTTATTAAAATCCTTAATTAGAGTTAATTGTTTCAGAATGGTGGCCTCCAAATTTCGCCAATTTGGACCCATCCGAAGAAAAGCGACTTTTGCTTGCCAGAATTGCCGAATTGGATCGCCAACAAACGAGCAATTCGCCAACTTCAAGCGCCAGTGTCGATTTGGTTGCACGAAAGCGTCGAAGAATTGAAGACACGAACGAATCGTTCGGCAAACAGCTTGAACAGATGGAGGAATGGAAAAGAGTTGCGAAACTCGAGCTTGAAAATGTGAATTATTTTCTAACAAAAAAAACATTCATTTTTCTTACAATTTGTTCAGAAGACACTTCGCGCCGAACTGGAACATCAGAAACTGTTGGAAAATCAACAGCCTCTGCAGACAAAGTTGGAGCAGTATCAAAAACAACTGCAACAGACCATTGACGAGGCCGCAGAGATGAAGCAACTGAACATAAAGTTGCAAAGTGATCAGAAGGCATTGCTGGAGAGACTTGCAACAATTGATCAAGTGGGTTTAAACTTTAAAAGGGGTTGGCTGACGTCAAAACCCGGACCCAAATTACAGTAACAAAATGCAAAATTCTGTACAGTACCGATGTCCAACTCTTTTTAAGCATTATCATTAGTGATGCGCGAGAGTCTTGTTTCTCGAGTCTCGCTTACATTTAGAATTTGTTATGTAAATTTTCAGCAGAAGAACGAACTGAGTGCAAAGATGGAGCAGTATCAGAAAGAACAGCAACTGAACGTCGTCGACTTGAAGAAGACAGTTGGCGTGTTAAATGACAAAATAAATGGAAAAGGTAATTTTAACAGAAAATTTTGTTCAGAATTCGGCAATTCCCTTTCTTTTTTAGGCATCAGTTTTTTGAGCTTTTAATATTTTGGAAATAAATTTTCGTTTTCTTAGGACTAATCCCACAACAAAATCGATGGAATGCCACTGCATGTCACGAGGACCTCACACTCTCTAAGCCCGAACAATTGATTGTCCAATATAATGGAAAGAATTTTGGTAATTATTCTGTTAAAGTGATTTGATTCAAAAGTTAATGAAAAGAGTCACAATTTTTGAATTCACTTCTTTTCAGGGCAGCGCTCTGTCCGCGCCGAACTGCCAATTCCCAAAGGGAAATTCGGCATTTTCTACTATGAAGTGAAAATCTTAGGGGCAGGAGAGTAAGTTAAATAAATTAATTTGTAAATTAAAAAAAAATGCTTTTGTATATTTAGCAGCGTGCACGTTGGACTTGGCCAAGCACAAATGCCGTTGGACGAAGTTTTCGGAGCTCGGGAAGGCATTTACGGATACGGAAGTTGGGGCGCTTTTTGGGGCCACGAAGTTGAGGGATGTTCCAACTGGAATGGCTGGCCGTGCATCAAAAAAAAGCCCAAATTTGGTGCCGGTGACGTCATCGGATGCGGCGTCAATTTGGCAACACACCAAGTCATCTACACAAAGAATGGAAAGCGTTTGGGTGAGAATAAAAAAGAATAAATATTATAATTAAATTTTTAAAATGGTGGCTAAGTCCTAATAATTCTGGCTTATTTTGTGGGTGCATACAATATTTTGAATTTAAATATTTATTCATTTATTTTTTATTTTTACAGAAACGACCCGTTTGTTTGTCGATTTTGCCGCCGATTTGTTTCCGTGCGTGACGTTGTCAGACTCTGGAGACAAAATTGAAGCGAATTTTGGCCCGAATTTCAAATTTAACATTGCCGACGGCATTTAGAAACTGAAACCCGATGGGATTTATGGTTTTGCTGTTGAGGGGTTCCGTCATTTTATCATTATTCTTCTTTATCGATCAAAACATTTTTTCATTCATTTTTTGTTTTCGAATTTGTCAATTATTTCTAAGAAAACGATCCATTTTGAGATTTGTCCTTTTTTCTTTGTCGATCAAAACATTTTATCAATACCATTTTGTGTTCGAATTTGTCACTTTTGCGAAAAAAAATCCAATAACCTTTCACTTGCCTCAGAATTTCATTCCACCAAAGAGTAAACAGCATTCGGAAGCTTTCGTAGATTTGAAACTATTGTGAAAAGTTTCTGACCTAACTTTCTTGAGCTTTGTCCAACGTAAATATTTAGCTTAATGATAGCCTCAACTTTATCTTGAGCTTTTGAATGGACTTTAAAATGTCTGAATCGGTTAAAGTTGAATCAATCATTCGTCAATTCTGTCGCCGATTTGTCCATATTCGGTCCTCGCGACAAAAAAGGCTTAAATATATTTTTTCTGTTTAAGGATTCGATTAAAAGAATCAATTAGAAAAATGCCATTTTCGGGTTTCGAATTATGGTAAAAGATCGTTTTGGACCAACTTTCTTACGAAATACGTCAACAATTTCATCTGTACACCTTTTCTTTTGAATTCTAGCCTCCCTTTTTTACTTTCAGGCCTGAAAAAATAAGATTTTAAGCATTTAAATAAATAATTTTTTCATTTTTAGCCCGTTCAATTATCTAATTGGACGCCTTTGTTAACATACGTCGTTTAAATATCCAAATTTTTCTCTGTTCGAAAAAACGTTATGGATATGGATGATTAAAAAAGATAATTTTAAAATTCTAAAAAATATACAAACCCACGTTTACTTCGTTTTGCCTCCCTTTTCTGCGCCCAAATTTTTTTCTTTTCACTCATTTTAGTCAAAATTCAACTCTTTTCAGTTTGTTTGCTTAAAAATATTAAGGTTAGTCATTAGCTCAGGTGCGGAAATGCGGCTATCGGTACCATGGAAGTAATGCTACAGAATTCCGTTGTACGAAAAATGCAACAAAAATTCTGTCTCTTCGCGGATTAATGGACAAAAGTTGATGGTCTGGTAAAATAAAAATTCCGGGAGCGGGAATTCAAACATCTCGCACGGGATTCCCATCATTTCCCGTTCCCATAAAAATCTCGTCGAATTTATGATGGGAATCCCGAGGAAACGGTTAAATTTTGCAATTTTAAATTCTAAAATATTTTCATAAATGCTTAGGGGGGCAGTCGCAACAACGTACAGCTGCGAAATGCGCAAACTTAAATTATAGAACACACTTACAAATTAGGCAGAAAGCAGAGATATGTATTTAAATTATTTTTTTATTTTTCTCAACTTTTTGAAATTTTGAAAATAATTTTTTATATGTTTGTTTTTTCTCTCATTTTTTTGTCTAGCATTTTGGTGCCAAAAAGGTCAATTTTCATATTGCAAAGGAAAAAGCAACAATTTAAATGTGTAGCAAGCAGTTTAATTACGTCGTCCTCACAAATCAGTTCGTTCACTTTTTGGGCTCACTCGCACCTTCTTTTGCGTCAAGCAGTCTGAAAAAAGAAATATAAAAACCGGAAATGGGCGTGGGTGAATCTGGTAAGTTTTTTCGAAAGAGTGGTAGGAGGGAGGGAAGTGGACGTATTTTTCGTAGAGTTGACCGGGATTATCCTGGTTTTTGAAAAGTCGAAATCCCGATCCCGGTTTTTACCAAAAATCCCGATCCCGGCTTTCACGATCCCGGTCAATCCCGATCCCGGCTTTCACGATCCCGGTCAATCCCGATCCCGGTTTTTACCAAAAATCCTGATCCCGGCCAACTCAAATTTTTCGGACCGATTTAAAAAATGTGTTTACACATATTTTACTTATAAATAGAATTTTTAATGTCGGGAGACATGTTAGGGAATTTATTGATTGCGCACCCCATTTATTGCATTTTTCCTTACGACGAAACCCTAATGGAAAAACCGGGAACACTTATTCGTCGCCGCTGTTACTGTCGTCGTTGATGTTAATGTCGAGGTAATTCCATTGAGGACACCAATCCAACTCAGCTGCCTCCTTCTCCAACTCGGCCCATTTCACTTCGTCGCGCTCAGTTGGACAGCGACCCAACAGCCAAAAGTCACACAACCAAAATTCAAACGACCAATTTTCATCAAAGCGTCGGAACTCCAATCGCTCCTCCGTCAAATTGTTTTTTAGTTCAAATGGTGCAATGTCAGCAGACCAATTTCGAAGATAGATGATGAAATTGGCCGGTTCGGTCGAAGTGACAAATGCCTTAAGAGGGAATAAAAACATTTAAAACAGTCGAAATAAAAATTTCAAATAAAAAAAATTACCATTTTCAGTGCCTCCATTCTTTCCCAACGACAATTGCATTCAAGAAACTTTGGAAGTCCATCCCCGCGGGGCGTGTGCAACCATTTGGCCAAAGCTTGGCCAGAAGAAGCGCCGGCACTGTCATCGGCCGGGAACTCAGGGAAAAGACTAGGCGATTCGATCGCTCGGAGCTTTGCGCAATCGCGGAGAACGGTCGGAGAGAATGGGCGCAAACGGTCGAGTTCGGAGGAATGCAAGCGAAATCCGCAAATGTTGTCATTGAACAAAGGCCAAATCCGGTGCCAAATGATTTCCCAATTGTGGGTTTGGCAATCTTGCGTGAAAATGGAAAGAATGGTCCATTTGGAGTCGAAAAGTCGGCGGATGCTTTGGAGAAATTCGATGACACTTCGGTCGATGTAACTAAACATTTTTTCAGTACAATTAAACAGACAATGAGTGAATGAGTGACCTTATTGTAAGCCATTGGAAGCCAATCACTTTGTCTGGAAACGGCTCTTGCGGAACTGACAGCCAACGCTCAATTTTATAGCCATCAATGCATTTGACAATTTGAGCGCCATTTCTGTCATTTGCGCGACAAATTGCCAACTGACCCAACGACCATTCCTTCGAATTGAAATGCGCGTCAACCAAAAAGTCAAAGCGATCGCTGATCAACGCAACTTTCAGTCCGAGCACAAAAGGGCCACAGAACTTGAAGACATCGAACAAAACGTCGGCACAAATGAAACTGAAAATTTGGAGGGGGGGGGGGGTTAAATGGGTGCCGCAAATAAACAATTCCCCGTTTAGTTAAAATTGCTCAAAAATGAGAAAAATAACTCGTTAAAATGGAAAGGGCGTGAGAACCTTCAAAAATTGACAGAAATTTCTTTTCGCTGATGAAAAAAAAGACTTTCATTCCGGTTAGGGCGAGGGGATTCCCCTGAGCCCGTAGAAAGGCAATGGTAACGAATTGCGGTCCCTACGAAATTTTTTAAATTATGCGAATGTCGAACCCATATTCGAAATTTCAAATACAACCATTTTTTTAGGTTGACTAATTTTTTCACATTTCTACCCCGTTAACAAAATGAATTATTTTGTTTTCTCATTATTACTAGGGATGCGCTTTATATGGATAAAAAATCTCGAAATGTGGCCATAAAATATGGACGATATGGATAAAATGTTTTTCAAATATGAGAAAATGGGCAAGATTCCTAATAGAAGTAATAAAAACAATAAAAATTTTTATATGAAATTAAAAGCATTTCAGAGAAAATTTTTGAAATTAAACAGAATTTTAAAAATTTATTTTTTGGTGGCAGAATTTTTTGTCGCGAAAGTCAATTTTTAGAGGTGCATTTTTTGAAAAAGTCGACAGAATTCGAACAATTTTTCGGAAAACCAAAATTTTCAAAAACCCAATTTTAGCCTCAAAATCATTCAAAAAGGCTGTTCGATCATTTTTGCTTAACAGAGGTCAAATTCGGATTCTACGCCCCCGAATAGCACTAGGAACTCTTTTTTATCCATCCACTTAGAAATTTTTTATTTTTTTCAAAAAAGGGGGGCGGGGCCAGCTTAAGTATTAGCGAAAAAATGCATTCTGAATTTTTGTAAATGTTTTTCGTCGGGACCGCAATTCGTTACCAATGCCCGTAGAAATAAGGCAAAACTCACATTTCTTTCAATCGTTTCTCCACTTTCTTCGGATTGTCCGACATTTGGTTTTTGTTACTAATCCAAACGATTTTAATGATTCCAAATGAGCTGAAAACTGTGAAAGATGGCATTTTTAATACATATAAAATTAGTAAGCAAAAATAAAAAACCAAATTTTGGGTCAAACCCCCATTTCTTTTAGATGAATTTGCATGTCGGATTCCGCACATTTTTTGGACATCCGATTAAATTCGTGCATTTGAGGTAACTTTTATTCGGCCTGTTCAGTGCATTTCAATCAAAATAAATTCATATACAGAAATAAGAAAGGATTTTCGAAAGTTCCTAACTCCAATTGATTGATTGTGAGGTAATGTGGGAAAGGGGAGCAAAACACTTTATGGGCGATGGATTGGTGAGGGGTAGACAGACACAAAAATCGATGGCAAAATTGCGGAATATGGTGGGTACCAGGGATGGGCAAAATCGGAAAATAAAATCCGAAACCCGAAAACCCAAAAATCCCGAAATTTTCCGAAATATCCAAAACCCGAAATCCGAAATTTTTTCAACTCGAAAATTTTTCTGATTTCTACTCAATTTGGTAAAATTGGTCCAAAAATTCGAATTATCCTGAAAATCAGTACGCCGAGCTGGAATCAGTACATTTCTGATAAACAGTACAATTGGCACCCCTGCACTAAAGTAATTTACGATAACTCGACTTTGAACAAAGTTATAAATTTTTTAAATATTCAGGGAATTCGTACAATCAAAAATTAAAATTTGTAAAGTGTCATTTAAAATATTTAAAGAAAAATTTAAAAAATTTCTAGGACTGTACACTGTAAATGGTTCAGAGAAAGTCGGAAAAAATCATTAACACAGTCGGGGACCTGAAACCCCATCCAAAGTTTAACAGCCTCCAACAACCATTACACCACAACAAAACTTATTTAAAAACCCGAAATTTCGGATCCGAAATTTTGCCCATCCCTGGTGGGTACCTCGCCAAAATGGACGAATTATAAAATATCAATCGACTCCACTCTAAGCCTAACGCACGAATCCGTAAAAATTTTTAGGCGAAAACAACTTTGAAGCAAGTTATGAGCCTGGGACTGAAGTGTCTTTTTGGAGAAAATAAAAACAAAAGCACAATTCGAAATTAGTAACTAAACTAATTTAAAAAAATTATTAAATAAGTGATTCATTCAAAGTAGGGTAGGACGGGACCGGGACTTTTGGGAAAAACCGGGACCGGTACTTCCCGGGACCAGAAAAACCGGGACCGGGACCAAGATTTTCAACCGGGACCGGATTAACCGGGACTTTTTAAGGGAGAATTTTTTTTGTAATTTTCAATTTGAAAAAAAATTTTTTTTGTTATTCAAATTCCTCATTGTCTTTAACTAAATTTATCATCATTTTTTTGAGATTCTGCTTTACTTTAAGGTGCTGGAGGTCAGCGGTGCCGACAGGCGCCGCCGGAGAAATTTTTACAAAAATTGGCAATCTTTGTTAAGGAAATCAAGCAAAAATTCAGAAAGACGTTATGAATTTATTTCAAAATTCTTGTATCTATTCTTGTTTTGCTCGCATTTTAATTAAAAAAGATTTTAAAACTATTAAACATTTTTATTATTGGTGGAAGATTACTATGTGAGTATAGGAAACTTAAATTAGTGTTGCACTCAAGAGGATTCGAACCAGGCACAAAACATATTTCGCGATTTATGTGCATTTTTTTCATTTTATGTGCATATTTTGGCATTTTGCAAAAAAATTAGTGATCTTGGCAAGAAAAAATTTTTCATAAGAAATTTTTTGAAAAAGCGCTACCTGGCTTTGATGTTGAAATGTGATGAATTGGATAAATTTCGCCAGCCCGGAAACGTCTCTGTTGGCGGACAGAAGCAGTTCGTTGTAGTGAGTGCGCGACGCACTGTTCAGAACGAGCGGGAGAAGATTGGCGCGAATGAACACCAAGTCCATCAATGCGCGGCCGGTCGCCCGTTCCCGTCTCCATACGGATGGATAGCGACCTAAAATATGACAACACTCCCGTCCCCGCCACTCCCGTCCCGGCCACTCCCGTATCCGGAAAATCCCGTCCCCGCCACTCCCATCACCCGAACTCCCGTCTACGTCACTCCCGTCCCGACCACTTTCGCCCCCGGAACTCCCGTCCCCGCCCACCATACACTAACCAAACGATATGGGCCCAGCCGCCACATTAGCAGCCTCAATTTTCCCCGAGCTTATTGCAGCCAGTGCATCGTTCAATTCCTCACAAAACATGCGCAGCAGCCTTTTAACGTCATTAGTTGAGGGCGGAACGTAGATGATTTTCTCTTGATGGACGATGCAGACGACCCGTGTTCGGAATTGACTTGCAGTGCTTGCGCCATACAGCACAATGCGATGAATTTGGAGAGGCGCGAGCATTTCTGCATTATGCGGACGCGATTCGCATTGACCGGAACCCATGGAGAGGTTCGATCAAAATCAATTTGAATCGATATTGAACATTCATTAATTGTAGGAATGGGGGGACAATGTTGTGTCAGTAGTCGATAGCATTTTGTTTTCAATTTAGGGAAATTTTGGTCGATTTTTTTTTCTTAAAATTTTTATTATTGATATTTTATTTAGGCTTTATCATATTCCTATGTTGTTGTAAAAATGGATTTGTTTTCCAATATTTACTCACATTTCCAATGGTCCAAAAACAAAATGTTTGTTTTGTTGAAGCCCCCACCGTCGGTGACCGCGTCAGCGTGTGCTTGGACCGCTTCACTTCCGGATCACAGCACACATACAGAGTGTCCATCACTGATCGGACCCAATCACTGCAACAGATCAACATGCCGCAGGCGCACATCAAATTGAATCTGTGTGACTAAGGTATTAAAAATATTTTTAAAATTAAGTAAATTAAAATGTATAATAAAATTTAAATTTTTTAAACATTCACCGTTTTCCCTTAGCTGCTCTCTTTTGTACTCCCATTTCTTTTTCTCTTCATCGCGAATTACATTCATCTCTTTGGTTATCTCTTCAATCTAAAAAAATAAGCTAATCGATAAATTTAATTTTAAAAAACCATTGATTTTGAAAAATAAAATAGAATAGTCGTCACATAAATAAAAATGCTTGCTGCTTCACCTTCTTGCGCAGTGTTTGCTCCTCCTGCTCCTGCATGTCCTCAATGCAACGCATCATCTGTAACAAAATAAATTTTTTTGTTTGAAAAATGTACAAAAATTCCAATACCATGGCTTCATTGCGCATGTTGCTGATTTCTTGTTGCTCAACACCTGTATCCAGCGCCAACAAAATGGACTTGCTGCTCATGTGTCGAGCACGGCCTTTTTTCCGAAAAATAAATGAATTTTTAAATAAACAGTTTCTAAGCCCGACCCTTTCGCTGAATCATTTGACGTTCGCTGCCCAAATTGTTATACCTTAATCATTTTTTTTTATTTTAAATAAAATTTCATAGAAACACAAATTCGCAAAAAATCACTTGATGATCAGATTACAAGCGGCGATGTTCACACCTGAAAATTAAAAAAAGAAAAACAAATGGTATACTAAAAAATACCTTTCTTCGCCACTGAAGTGACAACAAGCACCTTAAAATAATGCATTTTTCCATTAAATTATCAAAGATTTTAAATTAAAAATGATTAACGAAGATGCCGGTAATAGTTTAGTTTATACCCCCCCCCCCCATTTTTGAAAATAAAAATTTATTTTTAAAAGTCGACCAAAGGGTGTTTTTAGGGGTATTTGGGGGTGTAGAATCCGAATCCGACCTCCATTTCGACCAATTTCGAACCCCGGACCCGAATTCGAACAATTTTTCAAAATTTTCATTTTTTCAACAAAAATCATTTATTGCATAAAATCCGGTAACAAATGCACGGGAAATAATGCATTCTTTTTGTTCATCTTTGCATAAATGCAAATCGTTGGCCGTTCCCATCGCATCTGCTCCTTTCGCCTTTTGTTCTGCCAGCCGGAGATGGGCGTTCGCTTTTGCCATCGGGGAGGGGGACGGGGGGGGTAGTGAAGGACCAGTCGCCCATTCCAACGTTTATTGTCCCAATTGGCCCACCAAACCCTTCTAAAAATGGCCCTCGATCAACTCAGAGGCTTCACCCAGCAAAATGTTTATGAACGGCTCGCTCTCGCCGACAACGACTTCGATGCCTGGCTTGAGGAATTAGGACTTTTCCACAGTCAGCGCACGTGTGGAGTATGTGGTTCGAGAGCCACTATTAAGCATATACCCGGGAGCAAATACGGTATTTGACTGTTTCTTATTTTGCGGGGGTTTTTCGGGTCGTTTCACGGGATATTTATGTTGAAGGCAATTGGAGATGCACTCGTAAGGACTGTCGGAAGGAGATTGGGTACCTGAAGGGCACTTTCTTCGCGGGGACCCATCTTACAACTAAGCAAGTCTTCCAGCTATCCTGGTTTTGGTGTCAGAGATACGGCACATACGACCAAATTGAGCGGGAGACGAGAATTAGCCGAGCATCGATCTGCGATTGGCTAATGTTCTTCCGCGATGTGTGTGCGGAATTTTTTGGTCGCAATCCGATACGCATTGGTGGACCGGGCATTGAAGTGGAGGTGGATGAAACAGTTTGTGTTCGGCGAAAGTATGAACGTGGACGAGTGCCGGAAAAACAGCAGATCTGGCTATTTGGTGGAGTGGAGCGTAATACCGAAGGGAAACGCTGTTTCCTTGTGGAGGTGGAACGTCGGGGCGCAGATGATTTACTCCCCCTGATCCAGGAATACATTCTTCCTGGAAGCATAATTCATTCAGATCTCTGGAGGGCTTATAACCAAATTCCGAACCTACCCGAAGGGTACCATCATCTTACCGTAAACCATTCCCAAAATTTCATCGATCCACAAACTGGTTCATATACCCAAAATGCGGAGGCAATGTGGCACCAATTCAAATCTTTCCGACCCCGTTGTGGCAACAATTCGAATTTATACAACTCCTATTTCCCCGAATACATGTGGCGCAAACATTTTGGGGCTTGGGATGAGGTCTTTTACAATTTTTGGCTTCAGGTTTCTGAATATTATCCATGTGAATGATTTTTCTTTGCAATCCTGCTATTTGTGAAAAATGTTAAGCATTTTCTTTGTTGTTACTTCTTTATTTCCCGTGCATTTGTTACCGGATTTTATGCAATAAATGATTTTTGTTGAAAAAATGAAAATTTTGAAAAATTGTTCGAATTCGGGTCCGGGGTTCGAAATTGGTCGAAATGGAGGTCGGATTCGGATTCTACACCCCCAAATACCCCTAAAAACACCCTTTGGTCGACTTTTAAAAATAAATTTTTATTTTCAAAAATGGGGGGGTATAAACTAAACTATTACCAAGATGCCTAAGGCTATGTGTTTATTTTTGTTAAAAATGCCTTTATTATGCCGTTGCTGAAGCCCTCGCGCATCCAGCGCTGCTCATCCGATGAGGCCTCCCATTGTTCCACTTTGATTGGAGCTGACCATGTAACCGACATTCTGTAAATACAAAAAGATTTATTTAACAATAAAATAAAAGTGAAATTGAAATTCAAATTCTACTATACTATTAATTCAAACCGATCTCAATCATTTTGGTTAATTTGATTGATTCAAAAATACACATTCTGCTGATAAAACATTGGCAATTCCAAATCCAATTCCATCAAATGCTTGGCCAGGCGTTGTGCACACGCGCGAGTGGCCACAAAAATCAGCGCGCGCGAGTTCGGGTCCTTCGCAAATTGTTCATTAAGAATCTAAGTGGGACAATAATAAATTCACTAAATTTGACGCCGAACTTTTACGTTCAAACTTTTGGCGTTCTGTCGCAACTCCAACTACTTTTTAAATTGCCTTACTTTTGCATTCAAATTGAATGCCTTGGGCAAAACGGCGGCCCAGAGAAAATGGCGACCGATTAGTGGAGGAATGGGTGAAAGGACAGCAGGACTACCGATTCTTCTGCTGCTGGTGAACTTTATCTTCTTCACACCCAATCTTAAACTTAAACAAAGAGAGTGTCAGTCAAATGGGCTACACACACAACGGGCATATTCAAATCAGCAAATTTACGTTGAAGGAATGTGCTGGTGGCACTTTTCCGTTTTGTGACGAAAATTTAAATTTAAAAAAAAGGAAACAAAAAAGCGCGCTAAGCATCGAAATAGAAGCACGCGGGAAGCGGTTTTGGAGGGGGGGGGGGCGTGTGGAAATTTTTATTGGATTTGTCGCGATTGGGGCAAAAAAATGTTTAAAGGAAAAATTGGGTTATACTTTTTCAGAATTGATGTGTTTTTAAAATTGTTTGTGTTTTCGCCACATTTGACTTGTTTTGTGGGTTTATAAGTGTCAAAGTGCTGAAATGTTTTTTTTCGACACATTTGAATTGCTTTGTGTTTCATTTAGACCAGGAAAGTGAATTTGTGTAACCGGAAAAATGAGAATTCCAAAATTCTAAATAACACACAAAATATTTTTTAAAAATCGGGAATAAGAAAACATATTTAGGAATTATTTCTACTACAGGAAATATCAATAGAAAGCCAGGAAAAAACATTTATTGGTTCAAGACCCTTTTACTCCAAATTTATACCGGTCCCGGATAACCCGGGTTTGTCCAACCCTAGTATATAGTGGTCGATTTGCGCGCTGCTTAATCAGAAAACTAAAAGGAATCTTCTTTCCCTTTTTTTATTCATTTAAGTCGAATAATTGTTGAATGAAAACGAATCTTTGAGAAAAATTTTTTTCTATTAAATTAACGTTTACGATTTAAAAAAAAAAATTTGCGCGAAAATAGAAAAATTTGGGATTTTAATAAGATTTAAAAAAACTTTCAACTTTCTATTTATGTAAATCCCACTGACTACAGCTCTTATCCGGGTTGATTCCTGAAGTAAACAAATGTGAACAAAAAATGCTTATTTAAGAAATTTTTGAGATGTCAGAAATATTATTGATTCGGGTGAAATATTATTAAAGAATATAATTTATGTGAATGCCCATTTTAATTTGGGCTGTCATTTATTACTCTCAATCATTTTTTTATCAAAGCTAAATAATATTTATTAATATTGTAAAAATTTGTGATTATATTATTTTTATTTAAGAATTTGTGCGAAAATGGAAAAATTTTGGATTTTAATTTTGGCGGCATTCTTTGCAACAAATTCACTGGACAAAGCCGAATCCGTAAAATTGGAGCTCAAAACATTTGATGAAATATTCGGAGAAGGCTGGTGGGACAAAGGTGAAGCCGAAGATTTGAAAACGTCGGCGCCAACAAACTTTGGACAAAATGTTCATCACCAAATCGACCGGCAGAACACCCAAATTGGACAAATTGAACCCTATTCAACTGATCAGAATCCTCCTCTCACAGAGTCTGATCACTATGATAATGCCAAAGCTGAAGATGAGCGAAAACATAAAATTATCGACAAGTTCTACGCAATTAGAAACGAATTTAAGCAAAAAGGAAAATATTCAACAAAAGAAAGAACTCAAATTGAGAATGAAATTGCTAAACATTTAAAAGTCAATCGCACAAAAATATACAAATGGAAAAAAGAGTTTGGCATAAGTCAAAAAAAGACAAAAAATGAGCGAAAAAAGTTGGTAGAAAAATTTGATCAAATGAAAGCCGAGTTAATGCGGGACGGATTCAAAAATTCATACAAAGAAATAAATAGAACTGTCGCAAATGAATTGGGCCTAAGTGCTAGAACAATTAACCGGTGGAAAAGTGAACTTGGCCAAACCAGTGAGTAATTCGAGCCAATTTTATTAATTTATTTATATTAATTAAAATTCTTACAGAACCACAACATAAACACTCCGACAGCGAACAAAAGGAATTGATGAAACGTTATTATGAAATTAAAGGCAAAAATTCTAAAATTAGTGACGGTGACATTGCCAAAAAAATGTTGAAAATTGGAAAAGACACTTTGCGTAAATGGAAAAAGCAATTTAAACGAGGGCAATTCCATCCAAATTCTGTCGATGGACATTCTGTTGAAGTGAATGCCGCGGCAAATGTTCAGAAAATTTAAAACTCAAATTCGGGGAACATTTGAGTAACACCGACGCCGAAATTTATGCCATTCTTTTGAAAAAAAATTTTTAATTTTCGACGTGACAAAGTCCATCCTTTCTTAAAAATTGTCTTTTATTCATTTTACGGCATTTGTCCTATTCATATTCAATGGCATATGTCCACTTTTATGGCAAAATTTGTGCCTGAATTTTTGTGTACAAAAATGCCTAAGATAAGGCTGATGAGATCATCAGATTCGGCATTTAAAAGAGGGCAGAACATTTTCATTTTGCCCATTCATTTATGAATACTTAATAATGAATATGAAGACAAATGCCCGTTAACTCCAAAAGGAATATACCTTTCTTTGCATATCGTAACTTCATAGATCAAAAATGGCAAATCCTTATTAAAGAAATTTTGAACAAATAAGTGCGCGATTTCACTTACTAACTTTTTATTTTAGTATCTTTCAAAACTCCCTAAAAATCGAACTTTTTTCGAAAACTCGTTATCAAAAATGCAATAAAAAGGGGAAAAGACTTTTTTTCGGTACCCCCTCCAAAGCAAAATCCTAAATACGTGACTGTCTATGGGTTTGATTTGCATTGTGCAGAATCAGTTTGGTTGCATAAATTCAACAATGTATTGCAAAGTCTCATTGAAAATTGATCGATTATCTCGATGATTTTAATGGGAAATGCGAAAAAAAAATTGGAAATTTTCGAATCTGGGTTCCGTGTTCGAAATCGGTTGAAACGAAGTTCAGATTCGGATTCTGCGATCCCGAACCCTCCTAGAAAGTATTTTTTGCTGTTTAAAAAAACTTTTCTTTTTGTTGCCTCATAACGGAAAAGTACCGGCGAAGGAGCAGACGGAAATTAAATTCATTTTTATGCCCGGAAAAAATTACCCGATCACCAATTTTACATTTATCTCAGCCAACCCCCAAATAGGTAACCTCAGTGGTGGCCATTATTCTTATTTTTACGCAATTTTTACACACCTATTTTTGCTTATGAACCCGCTTTTTAGTGTGTTCGGCAATGGCTTCGATACGATATTTAGATAAAATATCGCGATATTTATATCGATATATCGTATCGTGCCGAACACTAGTTTTTAGTGCCTATTTACACTTTCTCACCTATTTTAGGTACCTATTTCGAGATTTTTTCGAACTAAAAATCTCAGCTTTAGTGATGAAATATTGTCATGCCCAAATAATCACCGCGATAAACATTTATTGTTTAGCAAAAGTCAGCATTTTATGTTTTGACTTCTCTCAGCAATAATACTAAAAATCCGGAGGCCCAACTAATTTTTTGTTTTTTTATGTAGCACTTCCTAAAACCGAATTGAAATCCGGACGAGCAGCTTGTTCTTATTCAATAACAAATGGAAATTTTCGACAATTACATTATTGTTGACGAAAAAACGATGACTGGCATCAATCTTCCTGCCTACGCAAAATTTTGTGATTTTACTACATTTGCTTCGCTGTAAATGTTTTTCTCGATAAGAAAAACAACAGCATTACCTAAATGCTATTTTTAGTGAATTTCATACGAGCTGTTATTCATCACAATTTCTGATTAGAGACATTAGCGGTGTTTCTCAACCGTCGGAGCCGTTGGCACAAATTGTTTTGTGGAAATGGAGTCAGGGAACGCAATTTGTTCTGAAAGTCGAAACTAATGAACAGGGATGGTACTTTTAGGTAAATACCTATTTTTTCTGCGAGCTTGGCACGCTGAGTTAAGCACGAAAAACACAATTTTAGCTCAGTTTGAAGCTCTTAAAGTGGACTTTATAATAACTATYTTTACCTATTTTGGCTTTTTTCTACCTATTACCTAGGTACCTATTTTTCTACCTATTTCGACCTTTTTGTTACCTATTTTCAGGTTTTTGAATTTTTTTTAATATAATTCTGCTGAAAATGTCAAAAAAAGGCCAAAATATGCACCAAAAATACCGAAATATGCACCGAAAAATGGCAATTCCGGTAGTTTAAGCGCAAGCTCAACTCATCGCCACCCTGGCCATCTCGGCTCCAGCGCCATTTGGGCGCGGTCTTTTTCAGCGCCGTAATTTTTGCCTTATTTTTTATGCGAGTTTATTTTTTTATGGATTTTTTTGAAAATGACTAAAAGGCTATCGTTAAATATGAATTATTTTTAAAAACAGTCAGAAATCAATGATTTTAGGTCTATTTTTCAGATTTTCACAAAATATGCTCGAAATATGCTCAAAACTCAAAAATATGCTTTTAATATAATCGTTTTTTTTTGTTTGGTGTTTAAAAATTTTCGGTAAAAATTTTTTACTTACCTATTTTTGTACCTATTTCACGGTTTTTGTACCTATTTAGTACCTATTTTGGCATTTTTTCTCAACTATTTAGGTACCTATTCTCCAATTTTTCTTACCTAAAAGTACCATCCCTGCTAATGAAAAATTTGGGAGTCTTTTCCTCCATAATTTCAGAAAATCATACTCAATCGCGGCGGAACTATTGATTGCATCAAATGTCCAGCTTCAATTGTTATCCGAATTCTCAAAAAACGAGAATCGATTGAGAAGTAAAGAATTTTTCCCCTCCGCAAAAAAGAAAAAAGTAGGAAATTCCTAAGATTTTCCGTCCCCCAACGAAGATGAGCAAGTTTTAGATAGGCCTAAAAGGGGATAGAATTCTTAAGAAAAACGTATTTTGCCAACAAAAAAAATCTATGGCAGCGCCTGTGAGCTTTGTCGGAATTGTGCTTTTTGGTCGATCTCTCCGTCCCTTCTCCCCCCAAAAATTGGCTACGTCCTTGGGTCGACTATATTCGTATTGACTCGTTCAGTCCGTGTCCTCCGCTCAACTCTCCGGACGACGATTTGACAGTGCTCATCGGAAAGGATCGTTTGATGGTGAACGCCCATCGGATGATGTCCGTTTCGCCGGTGATTAATCGGATGCTCAGCGTGGACATGAAGGAGAAGCAACAAAGAAACGATCAATTTGGACGGGCTCGGCGTCAGTATGGAGCAGTTCATGGACTTTCTGGAGGCCATCTCCATCTCGTCTTTCATGCATCCATTTTTTCCGAATCGTAATTTTCTGATCAACCGTTTTCTTTTGGTTGAGCGCTATCGACTCGATAATTTGAATGTGCTTTACTATAAATAAGTGCCAGAGGGGATATTGAATTTTAATAAAATTCAAAATATTAATAGTAAAATTTGAAATCCTCTTTTTTAGCAAAGTTTTTCGCGAATGTTGACCGAACTGACCAACGGTAAATAGTTGGAGAATTTCATTTTGATATTCAGAGTTTTATTATTCCATTTGGGATATTATGCAATACACGTTTTACATTTATGTCTTTACTTCCATCAATTTTTCGAATTTTTGGCTAATTGTCGGTTAGATGCCGAATGTTTTTCATCAAACCGAATGTTTTTCATCAAATCATTAACCAATCGATTCCAATCATCAATCTGAAAATATGTTATTTGATGCATTGCTCGTTAATAGAAAATAAAAATTGACAATTTAAAGTCGTTTTTGACTCATAGTCAGTTGAAATTTTTGAATGGCCACCGTAGTCGAGTGTGCGGTGTTTTCCACATGTCTCTTATACACATCTAGATGTGTATAAGAGACCCCCCCCCCCCCTTATTGTTTTGCAAAGTTTGAAGAGCCAAACTTTTTTTCGGCACATTAACCCCGACCTCCCCTGGGTCGGGGATCGGGGTGAACAAACACCCCTAAAGACCGGACTTTTTTTGGGAATTCAAAAATATCACACCTTGCATGATTGGCTGGTGTAGTGGTGAGTGATTTGTTGCTATATGGGTCAGGGTGTGGGTTCAGATCCCTATTGCGTAAATGACTTTTCAATTTATATGAACATTAATGGTGGAGGAAAAATTCTAAAATTTCTTAAATTGTTTCCGTTTGATGACGATTCAGATAAAATTTTCATTTTTTGGTCAGCAAAACTCGGTGAATATTTATCAACATAACTTTGTTAAAGTTGAATGATCTTAATCATTAGTGTCACAAAATGCAAAAAAAGCCCAATTTTTTATTCCATATATTTAAGAAATTTTGGAAATTCAAAAAGTTATAGTCGCGAAAATTTACTTCCAAAATTTAAGAAGTGTTAGCCGAATTTCGTTAACACCGTTTTAAGTTGATTATGACTTAGATAGAGGTTTTCCAGTTTAGGAAGGTTCTTTAAATAAAAAAAATTTCCGCATTTTTTTAACTTTTTGATTGCAAATCCCAACAAAAACAACAAATTTCTAAAATCCTCTTGCTTCAACCCCCCGTGATTCTGTGGTATGGGGCATTTGTAAGTCAAACAGGATGAAAAAACCACAAATATTTTTTTTTCACAAATACAAAATCGTCTTTACTCTTGAGGTTTTTGAGGATGACGAATGAGTTTTAAAATATATATTATAATTGCCCAGTGAAGACATTGCTGAAATTGTTATGAAAAAAATTTTTATGAACAAAATTTTCTTCACCCCCGACCCCGAAAAATTTGGTCGTCCCTAACCCCGACATTG
>MEIZ01000074.1:252945-270061 GCA_001723225.1 Globodera ellingtonae
TTGTTCCAAAATTATAAAAATAAAATCCGAAATTTTAAAAAAACCTAAGGGTTAAAAATAGTAAAAACTCACCTCCGAATTTCAAAGAAATAATTTTTATGTTCCAAAATTATAAAAATAAAATCCGAAATTTTAAAAAAACCTAAGGGTTAAAAATAGTAAAAACTTACTTTTAAGATGGGTTTTGAATCGGTTGAAATTTTTGTAAATTAAGGAAAATTGCATTTTTCTAAGAAATTTTCCGAAAAATGGCTAAATAGGCATTGTGTCACACGAAAACGTGGTTTTTGACTGAAAATGAGGTGACGAAACGTGGCGGCGACGAACCAAACGGTTGAACCCGAAAATTCTGTTTTTGTTAAGATTTGCACTTTTAATTCTTTTTGGCCATTTTCGCTGAAAATTTCCAAATTTTTAAGAAATCGGGATAAAATTAGGAAAACTCCCAAAAATCAGGCAAAATCAGACAACATTTTTCATAAGTAGAAGTGGTCGCCTATTACTATAAATTTTTCAAATTAGATGTTTTGTCATTCAATTTTGTTAAAAGTTGGAAAGTTAAAGGATAAGCAAAGAGATCGTTTAGTGCGCCTTCTTGCACGTTAGCGACTTCAGTCGCCCGTATTGATCCTCAAAATCACTCAATTTTGTTCCATTGACCGAAAATGCAGTTGGCATCGGCACTCCGTCTTCACATTCGCCACTCCACTCATTGAACTGTAAAAAACGAGTTTTTAAATGTTCAAAATTAAAAAATTATTTGCATACTACAAAACGCCACATAATGTGCTTTTTCTGATCCGACAAAGTCACATTGGCCAATTTGGCCAGCAGTGCGGTGTACACAACGTCATCCAAATAAAATCCGTCAATTTGTCGGGTATGCAATAAAATGGCATTAATTGTTGCCGGAGTGGTCAAATAAACGGTGCCCTGCATAAAGTCGGGATACATGTCCTCGGGGTACACATCCTCCGAGATGTACCTTAAACTTTCATCTTGAGAGGATATCCAATCACTGAATATGCATGCCTATTGATTGATTAAAGTCATTAAGAGACTAAAGACCCCAAAAATAAAATGATTTTAAAAGTTTAATTGAATTTAATGCTTCCGTTGTCTGGAAGTTTTTTAGTTGGCCTGGAATTGGTGATTAAAAAGGAATGGCATCCATTAATCATTAATATTAATAAGGACCATTTGCTTTCTGGATTCCTTTGTGGAGGCGACAAATGGAAAATTTCTCCAAAATACACCAGCGGATTTTGGACGACAATTGGGCGGAATTTTTTCTCCGTCCAATGCGCCAAACGTCGCAAATGCACCAGCGCATCGTCGTCCACTTTCATCACCCATTTGGCATTGGCACAAAACGATTGTTGCCATTCTAGGCCACCGTACCACTGAAATTTATTTAGTTAATCATTTTTTTGTAAAACTCTTTGAATTTCGGCGGATACTTTCAAATGGATATGTGCGTAAATGTCGACAAAGCCATGCAGAAACACCAAATCGCCATGTTTGGCCTGCTCCTCCTCCAACTTCTTTTGAACATCGGCAGCTTCTCCTTCCCCGGCATCGGCGATCAAAAAACGAATCACTTCCCCTGGGACCTGCACAGTTAAAATATATTTTTAATTTTTCTTGAATTTTAAAAATTCACCGAGTCATTCATCCACGTTTGCCGAATGCCCTTCCGATTCTCAAAGCCGTGCCTTCGTGACATTGTTAGCATTATCAACTCAGTCTGACCCGGGCAAGGATTGGCGAATTTCATCAAACATTTTTGGAAAATATTTTTAAATCGAATTTCGAAATGCTAAAAATATTTTCAAATTATTAAGTTATATATATGTTGGCGTATTATTTGAATATTAAGATTATATTGAATTTCTGTAAAATTTGAAATTTTCAGATATTATAAAAAGTTAGTAAAATTTTAAATTCAATGATTTCAATTTTTTAGTGAAATTCGAATTTTACTAAAATTCAATTTTTGAAGTTATTCAAATAATACTTTGGCATCCGACGCTTCGCAACTCGTTTTGGAATGCGCTTCGAAAACCTTTGAAAAAAAATTCTCTAAAATTTCCAACAAACTTCACAAACCTTGTAACAATTTATTCCAAATTTAAACCATTTTTCGTCGCAAGAAAACGTTTTTGCGAAGGCCCATAGGCCAAATAAGACGAGAACGATTGGGAGAAAGTATGAAAAATTCATTTTGAATAATTTTTTTATTAAAAAGGGCCTTTTATGACATAAGACAAAAAAAACAATTCCTTTCATTTCCTGTATTGGTCGCCAATCATTTCATTTTCATTCAATTAATTTGTCTGAATCATCAATGAAAAACAATTATTAATGAAAACTTAAAAGTCGTTTTTTCATTAATTTAAAAAATATTTCAACCGATTTAAAAATCGCTTTAAAACGGACTTTTACGTGAATCTCGTGGGGACGGGAAAAAATATTGAAAATTTAACGTAAAGAATTTTTCTAAATATTTTTGATTACGCACTTTGCGATAAATTTCTGATATACAATTCGAGGGTCGAAATTTTTTATTTCGAAAGTAAGACCCACAAAAAATTGAATTTTGTAACTTACCTAGATCTTAACAAATCTGTTAGGGGGGACCCTTTTGATTTGGACCAATTTTCATAAGAGATATCTTAAAATCTAATTTTTTTTTCCCTTTGGTACCTACCAGCAACTAAGAACAATTTTAATCATTCTAAAACTTATAAAACGTTTATTTTGGCATAAATGTGAATTGTTAAAGCAGGGCTCCAAACAAAACTGAAAAAAGTACATTACTAAAACATCGTTAAAATCTTAACATGAAAACGCAAAATATACATTTTTGTACGAAACAAAACGAAAAACACGAACATTAGGCACCACGTATTTTTATAATGTAAAAATTAAATGTGTTGGCAGCTTTTTAATGGAAATTCAAACAATGATGAAAAAAAAATTACATTTTTTGCATAACTTCAGTTAAGTACAATATATTCGAATAAAAATTGTCGAAATAATATTAAATGAGTTCTTCAAAAAAAAATGTATATTAATGGTTAACAATTCTTCGAAAGAATGAGACCGCAATTTTTAGCAATTTTGAATAAAATAAAATAATTTCATTGCATTATAAATATTGAACTTGTACAGTTCTTTTTAAAGCATGCGGCGCCTATCGGCACCGCTGACTTCCCTCCCAAATTGCCAAAAACTATGAAAATCCGTAATTTGAAATCACACTTTATGTACAAATGCATATTTTATCAAGCTTTACATATAATACTTTGTTAACATATTTTTCAGAAATTTTTCTTGGGACCCCTGGGTTTGAAACAAATTTTAAGAAGGTTTGCCGGCACGTATTTAGGGTTTTGTCTTGTGGTTATAGAATAAAGCTCACTTTTTAGGGGGGGGGCATTTCCCTTTATTTGTTGAAAGATTTGTAACCAAAATTTAAAAAACTAGTTATCAGGAATGGGAGGGTTACCGCCGGGGAAATTTTTTAAAGCTTTTAACGATATTTGTTAAGAAAATTCTTCCAAAAATTACGATAGAAATCAAAAAGGCCCCTTATGGTTTGTCAAAAAACCGGTTGTTGGCCAAAAACCAAACCCGGGGTTCGAAAACCTGGCCTAAACATTATTAATAAAAGAATATAAAAAAGAACTTGATTAATGAATAAATCATTTAAAAATTCTTTAACAACATAAGCCTCAAAAATGAATGGCGCAATTCGGTAGCTAAACTTAAAACACTTTAAGGTTTCAAATTAAAAAAAAACCAATTTTTGCTTAAAAATTATTGCAGAATTAAAATACAGTCATGGTCATATGTTTATGGTCAAATTTTGAGACGCTAGATAAAGTTCCCAAAATGATTTGAATAAGTCTAACGGAATTAAACAACAGCATATTCTTGTAGCATTTTTTTGGGCTTTCAAATGATGCCATTCATTCTACCAAAAAAATCTTGAAATAAGGTCTACTCTCACGTTACAGTACACCCAATGGACGGTCAGTGCCGTGTGTTGTGTATCCTCTTGTAGCTCATCGATGAAAAATCGCAGAGCTTAGCAGTCTTTTGGAGTTTGTAGAGAATTTTGTGGGCTATTCATCACTCAAATTGATTTTTCTCAGAAAATTTTTCCAAGCCCTCGGGGATTTTTTTCCAAAATTTACCCCGATTTTAAGTGTATTTTGGGGTTTCCGGATCTCCGTGAAGGAGGTGTCCTAGCAACTTGGTTCAATTATCTTTTTTGATCAGTATCAAAAGTTATGACTGCATGAATTTTTTGGGGGGATTTGTGGCCTTACAAAATATATATTTGCTCAATTAAAATTCTGACCATAAACATATGACCACCAAAAAACTGGCTTAAGCGAAGAAAAATTTTTTAAAATAAAATCAAGATTTTTTTTGATAGAATGAAAGACATCATTTGAAAGCCCACAAAAAATGCTATAAGAATATGCAATTGTTTAATTCCGTTAGACTTATTCAAATCGTTTTGGGAACTTTATCTAGCGTCTTAAAATTTGACCATAAACATATGACCATGACTGTATGATCATTCGTCAATCTAATTAAAATAAGTCCGAGTATTATCTTTATAACAAAGAAACTCTTACTAAAACTTTTTTTTGATTCTTACATTGTTTTGTCTGAGACAAATCCTTTTTGGGAGAATTTGGGGCATCGATTGGGTGGAGCAACGCAACGCAGCGATGACTTGTGGGCACAATTTTCCACACACATCCCCCCCCCTAAGTGGACGGACGCATTCTTTTTTACTTAGCATTGCTGTTTCTCAATTATTTTTTTCAAACGGTTTCCCCATAAAAGTTCCCCTTACAAATTAGGTGTCAGAATTTTTGTTTAAAATTAAAAACAAAATCTAAGTAAATTAGGGTTCCGATATCTGCGGATTTTTCCTCATTATGTGGTTTTTGGAAAGGCCAATGAGGATTTTTTTTGAAATGCGGATTTGCGGATTTTTGTGGTCTTTTGAGATCCTTGTGTACTTTTTGTGGCCCTGAAGTAAACTTACGTTAAAATTTCTGGTTACAAACACACAAATAGAATTTCGTGGAAATCTGCTGGTGCCGGCCGACCAGGGATGTGCTCTGGTCGACTTTTTAAAAACCAGAAATCAGAATTCTGGTTGCATAAAAAAAAATCAGAAAACAGAATTCTGGTCCTCATTTTAAAAATCAGAAAACAGAATTCTGGTGCCCAAAACGACCAGAAATTCTGGTAAATCAGAAAACCAGAACAGAAATTTTTTAAAATTTTTTTAACGAATCATTATATTATATTGAACACAATGATTACAAATCAATGATCAAAATTCACAATAGGCAAATTTGCATTCAAAAACAACAACTTTCTAACATTTTCCGGCTTTAATCGATTCCGTTGCAAATCATTCCCGCATTAAGCAATTTTTCCCCCAAAAAGTTCAATTTTAGGGGTGTGTTTTTTTGTTTTTATTGCATTTTTTCTTAGCAAATTTTTCCAAAAAAGTCAATTTTCAGTAAATTTTTTAGAATTTTTAACATTTTGGTAGAAAAATTTCTAAAAATTTCGAAAATTTTTTTGATTTTTAATGACAATTTGTTAAGAAAATTGGCCCAAGATCAGAATTCTGGTGCCCAAAATCACCACTGATAAATCAGAAAATCAGAACAGAACAGAGCACATCCCTGGTGCCGACCAGAGGAAAAAAGATGCTGAAAAAATATGTCATTAAAAAACAAATTTTTTAATTTAAAAGAATTTATTGTCATAAGCCTTCGTTTTTGATTGCACCAATTCTTGGAGAGCCCTAAAAATCTGACTTTATAACATTTTATCTTTTTATTAAAATTTATTTATACTAAAAATATCTCGGAATTCCGATTTCCGAAATTTTTTGAGGTCTCGGAATTCCGAGTTCCGATTTCCGAAATTTTGAGCAAAAAGTATGGAAATTTTCGAAAAATCGATAATTTTCGGCCCACTTTTCTTAACAAATTTCGTTAAGATCTTTAGAAAAAAATCCCGGTGGTGCCTATTGGCGCCGCCGGACCTCTCCCATTCTCCTATCAAAAAATTGTGGTTTTTTTAAATTTTGGGTTCAAAATAGGCTCCGCCGAGAAAAATTTTAAAAAATAGTCCAATTTTGTTAAGAAAATTTTCCGATTTCCGACTTTTTTGGGGTTGGAATTCCGATTTCCGAAAATTTTGAGACCCCGGAATTCTGATTTCCGAAATTTTTTGAGGTCGTCGGCTCCCATCCCTGGTGTGTACCACAACATTCACTCACGACCACAATGTAGCACATTTTAGGAAGACAAACACATAACTTTGCCGGGATTAGATTTGAAACCTTATGCCAAAAATTAAATAGGGAGGTGATCAATCAAGAAAAGGGTCTGATCGGAAACGGTTTTTGGGAAAATCCAAAATTTGATCGGGTCAAATTTTAAATTATTCAGTTTGCATCTTTTGAACGACTCAAAATACAAAAGGTCGACAAAGCTTCTGGAAAAGCACCAAAATAAATAAAGCAGAATATACAAATTTTTGCCTGTGAGAATTCCACAAACCTCGACCGATCAGGCTCACCCACGTCGGGTTCC
Organism: Globodera ellingtonae; assembly: GCA_001723225.1. Lineage (NCBI taxonomy): Eukaryota > Metazoa > Nematoda > Chromadorea > Rhabditida > Heteroderidae > Globodera > Globodera ellingtonae. The sequence goes on from MEIZ01000074.1 coordinate 259,590, forward strand.
CCCACCCCAATTAATATTTTTATTCTAATTTAAGTTAAAATCATTTTTATTCCCATAAATAAGCTATGTGATGTTTTTAACATTTTAGCTTAAATCTTAAAATTTCTAATATTTCTGAGGGCTTTTCCGATGAAGAGTACGCTGACTATTTGGCGACTCTGGGCCAATTTAATCGGCGCGAAGATGATCAGCGCAGCGTGGATGTCCGCGATTTCGTCCCGCTGTCGCCTGCACATTGGGCGTTCGAGAGAGATTTTGAATTTTGGGATGTGTTCGAGGACGCCTCTGTGAGATTCCCAATTAATTTGGAGGTAATTATTTGTTGTTTTCTAAAATAAAAAATTAATAAAAAATATAATTATAATTAAAATAAATTCACATTTTTTGCTAGTATTGAAAATGGTGAAATTTAAAAAAAACATGTTTTTACAGTGAGCTTAAATAGTATGTGTCGGCGTATTATTTTTGAATTTTGTTAAATTAAATTTAACAAGTAAAAATTATTTTACTAGTTTAAAAAGAATTTTTTATTCAAATAATACAAACCCGCCGTATTATTTGAACAAACACTAGGATTATCGAATAATCCTCAAATTCAAATAATACGCCGACATTAGCTCCAAACCCAAAAATTTACCTATGCACCGAATTACACTTTTAGTGCAATAATTTGATTTTTTTTTTTGAAGCATTTAAGCTTAAGACTACACCCATCCGCTGATGAATTTAAAAAAAATTGTCGCAAATTGAGGATATTTGAAAAAAACCTAAAAAAAATCAATTCCCAACAAAAGGTGACCTGCACTGCCACAAATGACAAGGCTCACCCAACATATAATTTTTGAACAAAAAGCGTTAAAATAAGTTTTACGCACCCATCAACGAGATTCTAATTAAACATAATATTTTTGATTAAAATTAATTGACACTTAAATTAGTGAAGAGGCCCATTCAGAGAAATCAAAAAATTGATGGGTGAAGGTCAGCGAAGCCCAAGAATGATTATTAAAAGAGAATAATTGTTTTGTTTTAAATTAAAAAAAATTCTTAATAAAATAAAATATTTGCATGAACTATAAAATATTTATAAATCATGAATTTAATAAAACATTAATACAGTAACCAAAAAAAAGCAATACTAAAAAAAGTTAAGTTATGGTATTCTTTAATCAAGAAAAGGATGTATATCTTTGAATGAAAAAAACAAATAAACAAAATAGAACGTAAGTAAATCTTGAACCACAGAAAAAGTGGGAGTAATTGTTCTATAAAGTGACCAAAACACCGGAAAAAATCAATCGTTAATTATTCTAATTTACAAAGGCGGCGCGCATTCACAATAAAAAGACTAACCGCCAAAAGATTAGAAAAACACAAACAATTACACTTATTGACAAAAATAAAGGTTGAGCTAAAATTAATTTACTGTAATTTCTAACAAAAATGCGCCAAGTGGTTAAGGAGTGAAGAAGGTTAGACGAGAGATTTGAAAGAAACAGTGTGGAAAGAGAAGAGACTTTTTACAGAGAAAGAGAGAAAAATGAGTGAGTGGAAGAATGGGGCAGAGATATTGGGCAAATGACTGCGCTGCCCGTTGCGGCGCGCGCGTCGGCTGACGCGTACGCCACTCGCTGCTCATTTGCTGCGGATGCGCAACGCTGTCCAATTGGAGTGGGAGTGAGAGAAAGAAGAAAAGAGTGAAGGAAAAAGAGAGAAGAGAAAGAGAGGAAGGAGTGAATGTGAGGTAACTTTGGTTAAATTGGTAGTAGAGCGAGACAATTTGATAATTTGTTACTTTTTTCGCAAAGCCACAACCCCAAATGCAAGCGCTAACCGACACTTGTGAAATGCCAAAGGATTCGGCAATAGGAATTTGAAAACCATTCCTTGATTCAATTCAACTGATCAGAATCCTCCTCTCACAGAGTCTGATCACTCTAATAATGCCAAAAACGATGGACTTTCTGTGGAAGCGAATGCCACGGCAAATGTTCAGAAAATTAGGAACGAGAATTTGGGAGTATTTGAATGAATGGTCAACCATAACTGAGGCCCAACTCTTTTGCGACAGTTTTATCTCGTGATGATGCGTGTTTTTGAATCCGTCCCGCGTTAACTCGGCTTTCATTTAGATTTATTTAATTTGACTTTGACTAAATTAAATAAATAACTGTTAAGAAAATACGAACCCGATAATGTGATATTCAAATCTATGGCAAACTAAGCAGCTAAATATTAAAAATTACATAACAAATCTTCCACGACATTTAAATACAAAATAAAAAAGCAATTAGTCCATCATTTATTACAATTTAAAAATATGGTTGTCTAGCGGCGGGATGATTCAAAGCCATACACTGATGCACAATCACAAAATGGTTAACACTGCATGATTTGAAAGTTTTTAGACTTTTAAAAACATCCTAAAAGCATTTTATGGTAATAGCAATGCGGGAGAAGTATAGCAGCAACTATTCGTTTTCAAAATCAATATTAGATGCGGTATTAAATATAAATTAAGAAAAACATGAGTGAATAGCTAACTTAAAATTATTTCATTAATTCAAATTTTGAGTTGGGTGATCAGCGAGAAGTATGGGATTTTTTATTATTGGCGAGATGAAAATAAAAATATAAACAAGAAATAGGATGAAACAAATATTTTGAAAAATAAAGCAGCAAAATCTGTTTATCCAATTTCTAAAATACCCGCTTATTTAAATAATTTAAGTCAAAATATTATAATGAACTCAAAATAAAGTTAAAGATAATAATCAAAACAAAAAGCAAAAGTATCAAAATTTTAATGTAGCGGCTCTTCTCCCACCACCCGCCACCCCCTTGTTCGGGTTGATTATGGGGATGAAACCAAAGGCTTAACGCGCGTTTATTTGGCAAATATTTGAGCGTAATCGCAAGAGTGATTATGGGAAAGGTTTTGATCGTTTAGTTCATTTTTTTATGTGTCTCTCGACATTATTTCTCAGTTAATTTTTATTTTTATAATTTATTCTTTATTAATTCAAATTTGACTCTCCCAGTACAATTTAATTTAGTGACTTTAAATATCATTTTTCAAAAAAATAGCTTATTCACTTTTTAAACTTTATTTCAGATACCTATAACATTGGAATTTAAAATAAAGAACAATTTGAATTTGCTATGAATTTTTGGGTGATTTCATAAATATTTTATAAATTTAATTAAAAAATCAAACAATTGGACTTTAAATTCCCTAATTTAACTAAGATTAATAAAAGTATTTTTCAACCAATTAAATTCGGGCGGGGTCAGTTTAGCGCCGATCAGTTTGGTGAGATAAAAGTTTTAATTGATAAAGAATGGAATCGAACGAAGTATGGTTGATATTTTTAAAATTCTAATTTGTAATAATTTATTTTAAAGAACTTAAAAATCAACAAAAAATAAAAAAGAAACAAAATTTTAAATCATAACGCAAAAAAAAATTAATATATCTATTTACCTAGCTTTATAGGAAAAAATCATTACTCTCTACTATATTTAAATTGAAAATTTTATTAATTTTTTGAAACATATAACCTAACTATTTAAATAAAAAACTTATCAAAGTAACTAATTAAATAATCTTATTAATTACAAACACAAATAACTTTATAACTAGCGATGGTAAATGGCCCAAGTAAATTTAAAAAAAAACCCTTAGGTATAAAAAGTGACAAGGCTAAACGAAGGTACTGTATACATTTTATTTATCAACAATAAAATTTTTGATAAATTTATTATTAAAACAGGCGACTGTAAAAATAAATATACATTTATAACAAATTTCTAAAAAAAGCTTTTAAGCCATAAACTAAACCAAACATAAACTAGAAACAAATTTTGCATCTTAAGATACGGTTCCATGGAAGTTTTTAATTCTCAAATTTGATATATCTAATAGTCCAGCAAAACTGAATGTTGTATCTGTTCAACAACCGTAGCCGGACATTGGTTTCCGATCAAAACAGACCGCAATTAAGATACGGTTCCCTGGAAGTTTTTAATTCAAATTATGTATCAATATCTCAACTGATGTATCTAATAGTCCATCAAAACCGAATGTTGTATCTGTTCAACAACCGTAGCCGGACATTGGTTTCCGATCAAAACAGACCGCAATTAAGATACGGTTCCCTGGAAGTTTTTAATTCTCAAATTTGATGTATCTAATAGTCCATCAAAACCGAATGTTGTATCTGTTCAACAACCGTAGTAAGCAAATCTTAAAAAATGAATTTCGCTGCCTTCGAAATCGGCATGCATTAAAACGTATTTTAGTCAATAATCTCTTTATTATTTATCAATTTTTTTATAGTCATGCTTTGAAAATTATGTTTAATTAAACATTTTGAAACCTTATCTCACAGTAATTTATTAGATTATTTTGTTTAAATGGCTTAGGTATATATCGATGGTTTAAATTTTATATTTATTGCATTCAGTTTTTAATTTCATATGTATTGTCTTAATAAAATCCCATTTATCTAAATTGGTTTAACACAAAATAATCAATATTCATCGTTATTAAAGCATGTTAAATATAAACTTTTTTAAAATAATTTTTATTTGTTTATTATTTATTGCAAGTTTAACTTTCTTAAATTTAAAATATTTGAGTTATTAATTTTATATCTTTTAAAATAAATAAGTAATTAATTTTTGTTGCACCTACGCATTTTTCCGAGCATATCTATATAAATATAAATTTAATTCATTACATTCCTTATTTTAAGGTTGATTTTAAATATTTTAGATATCATAATATGGAGTCATTATTGATAAAAACTATTATTTATTTATCACTTTATATATTATAATACAATTATTGTTTGGAATGGGGGCTCGCTAGCTTTAAGCGATATATCTATAATGATGTATAGCAGACAAGCTTTAAGCCTGTTAGTGTTTGTTTCGGTTTGATTGTCTTTGTCTTGATCCACTGATGGATTACGTTGATCATGTAATTGCTTGTAAGATACATTATGTTCATTATCATAACATATAATTTTATTTATATTATAGAATTATTGTTTTGGATGTAATTTTTTAAAACAATAGTTTGATAAGTTCAAAAAATTACGATTTCGATAGTTTTTGTGAACCTTCTGCTTCCACAATAAAAAAAATTGTTTATTAATGTGTATTTTAATAAAAGGTATTAATTATTTTAGTTTTTCGTGCCGTGCAAATATTTTACCAATATATCATTTTTAAAAATCTATTGTGTGCCATAGTCACAGAATTTGTAATCATAATTATTTATGTATAATTTATTATTTTAAAGTTTCATGTAATGTAACTTTATTAGGAACTTTTACATCTAATTTAAAATCATATAAGCAAATATTGGTCGCATAAATTGATTTTAATAAATTTTTATATTATAATAACTATTTTATAAACAATCATTTCTGATATCTGAAAAATAGAAATTGAGATTAATTTTTTTTTTTAACCAATAAACTAATTTTTTTTAAACTTTATCAGCCATATATTGTTTAAAAAATTTTTGATTACGATAAAAATGTACACAAAGTGCGTAAATAACCAGCCGAATACTGAAAGTTGAGTTATTTATCATTGTTAATTATTTAATAATAGCCAATTCTGCGAATTATACGCTAATAAATTTTTAATTAAGGTAATTCCTGATATTAATCCGCTGAGCAAAATAACCCGGCAGTAATATTTAATTTTCTTTTTAATATGTCCAGGAATAAACGCGGCGCTCTTTCGGCTCGTTCACTGCCAAGTCCATGTCCCACTCACACCCCAATAATGTACACAAACAACGATAAAAAAAATTTAAATCTAATTCAAATCTTTTTTATACAAGGTTTTCTTTTATCAGTTTAAAGTAAATAGTTTACCAATACATGCAAATTGTTTAGGGGTTTTAAAGCAAATTAATTCGAGTAATTTATTAGAAATAAAAATTTCTTTAAAATTAAAAAGTTAGGTTAATTGTTTTGTGAATTAAATTTGCACAGATACAAGAGTAATATAGCTTAACCTAACAAATGAAATCCAATTCCAGAATTGGCCGAGATCGGCGGGCACCGGCTCCTAAAATGCGCGCTACATTCACATCACTGACATTGTGTTGACTTTTTGTGTTATTGTCCTCGAGCGTATTAATGGTTTTCATAAATTGTTTTAAGTTTAGTCAAATAAAACCCAAAAAAAAAAAATTTATTTCTGTAATAATGAAAACAAAAACAATATATGGCTGATAAAGTTTAAAAAAATTAGTTTATTGGTTAAAAAAAAAAATTAATCTAAATTTCTATTTTTCAGATATCAGAAATGATCGTTTATAAAATAGTTATTATAATATAAAAATTTATTAAAATCAATTTATGCGACCAATATTTGCTTATATGATTTTAAATTAGATGTAAAAGTTCCTAATAAAGTTACATTACATGAAAACTTTAAAATAATAAATTATACATAAATAATTATGATTACAATTTCTGTGACTATGGCACACAATAGATTTTTAAAAATGATATATTGGTAAAATATTTGCACGGCACGAAAAACTAAAAATAATTAATACCTTTTATTAAAATACACATTAATAAACAATTTTTTTTTATTGTGGAAGCAGAAGGTTCACAAAAACTATCGAAATCGTAATTTTTTGAACTTATCAAACTATTGTTTTAAAAAATTACATCCAAAACAATAATTCTATTTTCATGCGTCGCGCCTTGGGTCTATGCTTCTTTGACGACCCCAAAGCATGTTTGCTCGGCCATCCCGCCGCCTGGGCAATATCATTTAATACTTAAATTTCTAACTTTTATAACAAAGCATGCATTTATTTTTTAAATATTTTGCATATTTACTAATGTTTAGATTATGTGTGATTTAATTTCATTGTAAATTTGAACTTATTGACAGCATATACATACATTCTATATTTTCATATCCATTTTTTTCGATTAACAATCTTTAACTTTCTTTATCTTTGATTTTTAATTTTGAACGCAGTTTTTGTTAATTGATTGTTGGCTCAAAGCGCACCAAGTGGCATGGTTATGCTTTCCAATTGGTTGTTTTACAAAGGTTTGTATTTACGAACAAAAGCGTCTGCGTCCCAATATAGCGAAACGCCTTCACAGGCTTTCGCCTCTTGTTGAACCGCCAGTGCTGTCTTAGCTAATTCATTTTGTTTTCCACTATAAGGTTCAGGTTTGTTGTCGTTAAAGAAATATATTTTTGTTATTAAAGTTATGTGAGTTATTTACAGATATAAAGTTATAATATAGGTTAACTCATCGTGTCCCCTGCACCAATACTCGCTTTTGGTAGTTTTGAGCCAGTGTTATAGAATTGCTTAAAAAATTTTGTTTATATATTTATATATTTAAATTGTATGTTGGTTTTAAAACTATTAATTTATAAATTAACTTTAAGTTTTTTAATATTTTGATTTTGCAAAGGACAATTTTTATTCTCGAGATTTAATAATATTATGAAATACACATATTTATATGAAATCAACACTCAAATTTTGTTCATTACAAGTTAAGACCCGGTGTAAATTTGATGCTTGGTTGAGCGAGATTTGACATTGGTTTGCTTAGATTTACTTTTTTAATGATTTATTTACAATTATATATTTGTAATCATTTTCATTTCGTCGGCTTTGTACAAAATTCCGTGTGTCTTTTTTTTATACAATAAATATTTTTACTTTGAAATACTAAAACTAGATTACTTCGTTATTTTCTAAATTATATATTCACCGTGCCCATAATTTTTTTTGATTATTACGGATACAAAGGTTACGGATATAGCCGTATAGTTATCCGTCTCAAGTAGTTGATCTTTTGTCAAAATAATTTAGGTGTAATTGGAGTCAATGTTTTTAAACATAAATTTAGATCTTATAACATTTTATTTCAATCTTATCTTTGGTCACTTTTTTTTATTCATATTTTTTAGATGCACATACATATTCGGCAGTATTGTATTTTAAATAAATCGTTGAAGCAATATTTAAGATTATCCAACAGTTTATATTTTAATTAACCCATTTGATTACTACGTCACCTTTGACTGAATCAATTAAAAAAAGTAATTAATGGCCATCTTGTTTATTAAATAAATATTTATAATTATGCTAAAAACATAAAAAAAGATATATAAAATTCTTTCAAAATTAATAAAAATACAATTCTATTATGAAATGCTATGATTTGCCTACTTTTCGGAAATAGAATTATTAGAAAAAAATGTTGGTGGAATTGGCCTACTTAAAAATTCGAATGTGAAATAATCGGACAAAAAAGTGGGGGAATTGGTCCTATTGTTCACCCTCCGATCCCCGCCAACGAAACTTTGAGAGCCCGCAGGTGTTCACCGTTCTGTGAAAATTATGCTAAAAATTGACAATTCGAATTATTCATCCTTTTAGATATCTCCAAATTATCTTTAGTTGTGATCATTCCATTAAATTTTTATTATTTTAACGGTAAATTTACAAATTATTTTTTGATTTTTATATTAGAAACACCATTAAAGGCTTTCGCCTCTTGTTGAGCAGCCAAACCAATCATATTTTTTAACCGCAAATTTTATTTTGGAAATAGTTAATGTGCTTTATATTTTTATTGCATCAAAATAAGTATCTACACCTCACTATAGATAATTGTCATTTTTGAAAAATTTATTTTTATAAATCAATAATTTTTTGCAATTAAAGTTTGTATATAAACTTTTAGCTTTTGAATTAAATATTTTGCAAAAACACAGTTTATGTCAAATGTTAGATTTTTAAATGTTAAAATGCTTTGTGCCTTGACTTTGATTAATCTATTTGTGATAATTTTTATATTTTATATTTTCTACATTTTATTTATGTATATATATTTTATTGTTTCAAACTTGGTTTCATTGCATTTTTTTTGAGTAGTAATTAAAATTTGGTTTTAAGTGATATTTTAGATTTTTACATATTTTAATAAGAAAGAGATTTGCATTCTTAGGTTCACTTTAAATTAATTAATGCTTTAATAATAGTAATTAAAAACGTTTTAATTTCTGAATTAAATTTTAACAAAAACAAAGTGCAAACATTTTTTAATAATGAAATTTGTGTATTGTTCAGAAACGCGGTTGTCATTTGAATATAATCGCTATTTAAAAATATTTGGTTTTATATATTATTTTCTTTTGAATTTGATATTTTATATTTGATGTAGGTGTTTATCATTGCCGTGCTTTTCCAGTTTGTGGTCTTATAGCACCATTTTTTCTGATCTTTTCAAGTTTTTTTTAAATTGCGAATATCAGGCGTGGTTGTCAGCGTTCTGGAGCGCCTCAGTTGTTTGAATTGGCGCGAAGTGTCTGCACAGTCCGGTGCTCTGCTTTCGATCCATTTCCAATTCAAAAATATGTTTATTTTAGCTAGGTATTTTAATTAGTATTTTACTAATATTTTAATTTCTACCATTTTTCAAAGCTTGAATTAATATTTATGATCCTACCGGGTACCGAAAATTGCTTTTTGAAACTTTAAAGTTCGTAAATAAATTCGCATTTATTTAATTTTTTTTTATGTTTCTTTAGTAACGTAAATATTTTTTGATTATGTTTTATAATTACTTTTATGTGGTCAACATAGGAAAAATGTTATATAGTTATATTGCGGTGACCAAACATTCAAGCTGACCTTTTCCTTGATGAGCTCGTATGTTTAAATCAAACTACTGTCTATTAATATTTAAAATATTAATTACATTTAAAATATTAAATAAGCATTTAATCGGCCCAAAATTTATATTTTTGACTTTATCTTCACAGGAATTATTTATTGGATTTAAATATGTGATTGTTTTTTCTTAGCATTTTTGGGGATTTGCTCTATATTTTAAAATTATAATTACCGCTCAAATTAATCAACAAATATTTCTAGCGTACTCTAATTCTGTTATTTTAAATTTAACGGAGCGGATTGCATTTCACCAAAGGCTGACGGCCTTAAACCCGCAATGTTCCACACACTGTCGACTTGCGTTGTTGTGTGATTATCTAAATATAGTTTAAGCATTTATAACAATAAATAGTTCATCCCGAGGTTGAATTTTAATTTATTTATAAAAAACAATTTAAGTACTTTTGTGCATAATTTCAAAACAATATGACTTGAACAAAGTTTAAAAAAACCGACTGGTGATTTGTGCAAGTTTTAGTCCCTAAAACCCTATTTATGACATAATTATGCAAGTTATATAAAAATTATATCAAAATTAATACAAATACAATTCGATTATGTAATGATAAGATTCTAAAACATCGAAATTGAAATGAGCTTTTGTGTTAGGAATTTGGCTGACTTAAAAATGCAAAAATTTGAAGGATCGGACAATTGGACAAAAATGATTGGTGGAATTGGTGTTGGCGTGCGGAGGGGGGGGGGGGGGGGTAACAAAAGG
>MEIZ01000074.1:271660-282391 GCA_001723225.1 Globodera ellingtonae
GGAACAATAAAAGAGCAACGGAAGGCTTAACTGTTTGCTCAATCCATTATCATTAATTAGATAAATATTCTTAATTTAAAAATACAAATAATCAGTTAAAAATATAAACATATAAATTAAAAAGCAAAAACTATGATAAAATCAAGTTGTTTTTAACCCGAAAAAATTCAAAATAAATTTTACATTAGTTACATAAACAAAAATAAAAATCGGACGGGATAATTAAACGAACTTATTTTTCTAAATTGAATCAAAATCATTATAATATTAATTTGTATATTATTATGCATAGTATTGTTTTAATTGATTTAAATTTTTTGTTAAAAAATTTCAATAAAAATATTATCATCGCATCCGACGTTTTCAATTTCATCCATTAATTGAGGAAGACAGACATTCGTATTTTTTAAAGCCATTTATTGTTCTCTTCATCAACGTTCCATCCTTGTAAATTTGGCCAGTTCTTCCAACGTGTACGTTTTTAATTAAATTTGGGTAACAGGATTCCAAACAGGAACTTATGGCCAATGATTTGGAATTTTAAGAAAAATTTTAAGCAAGTTGTATTTTGTTTATTTAATGGCATTGTGCTTTTTAGATTGGGTCAAGCACACCAGCAAAGGGATCTGTATGATTGCAAACTCTTCAAACGTTAACGATGTTTTATATTCATTTGATTAGGCTCTATACTGGGTTCCATTGATTTTGTTTAAACTTTAAATTAATATTATATTTTATGTCAATTTTTATAATTTTTTATTTAAATTGCTTACTTTTGTCGAAAATTTCTCCAATCCTTGACTAAAATATGGTTTTATGTTTTCTTAAATATGTTTCTTGAAACATGGAGCCCCATTGTCTTAAATATTGTTATGATATATTTATGTAAATTTATACAATATGCAAAATCGCTCAGAACTACAACTTTTAGCCGTTAAATTTACCAACTTTTATCCTCCCGTAGGAATCACTATCTAGCAAACAATGGCCATGTTCGAAATGTGGATTTATCCTTACTTTTAGCTTCATCTTTTAGCTTTACGTCTAGCCCAACTTTTAGAAAATGAAGTCACGGCTAACCAAGTAAAAGTCTTTTTAATTTTATAGATTTTATTAAAAATTAAAGTTGGGTAATTAATTATTGTTCTCGATTAGCAGTTTTTTGATTTTTTATTTAAATATTTGCGGAATTATTATAATTTTTTTCCATTTTATATTACAATTTGTAAGAATACTTTACAAAATCGTATAGATTTTAAAATTTAATATTAGTTTATAATCAATCTAAATTTTTATTTTTATTTTTCTTAAGTAGAATTTATTTTTTGTATTGTTATTTAATATGTTTACTGATAAAGGAGGTTTGAGTTTGCGGCGTCGCGGTGTGTGATCTATTACTAATGCTTTTAAATTTGCGTTTTTGTTATATTCTAAATTAAATATCTATAATTGTTTTTGATTTTTATACTAAGATAGAGATTCAGATTAGTGCTGTAAATTAAATAAAAGATTTATATTGGTGTTTAATATTTTGTGCTATAGATTTAGATGATAGAGGTTTTTGGAAGTTTTATTAACAAAAACCTCATTGAGGAAAGTGTCCACGAGGCCTGCTTCCCTGAAGACTTCATCGCGGATATATATAACACTATTTATTGTTTACGAATCTAGAGCCGTATTTTAGAAGACTTAACAGCGAACTTTTAATTTTTTATTTTAAGCTATATGACAATAATACATCATTCACGAAAAATATATATCTGATTTTCCTAATGCATTACAGATGAAAGGGGCATTGCCGTTGAACTTACATAATAGTTTATAATTATTTTAAGTTCTCATTTTTTTTGGTTATGGCAGGATATAATTTAATGAAAGGATTTTATTTGAAATTTACATTTTTTCCAAGTTTTAAAGTTGTATGGAAACTATAATATTATTATTGTATCTTGGCTTGTGGACATAATTAACACATTATTTTAAAAACTCTATTCTGCTCTTACAACGAATAAATAATATATTTTACTAATTTCAACGACATAAAAATAAAATTGTTAATTATAGAATTTAAATTATTTTAAATTAAAATATTTATTTTCTTGTAAAGCAACGATTAAACTCAAAATTAATTCCATGCTAATAATACAACTAATTGATCAGAAATGTTTTGAGTTTTTTGTAATTAAAGTAAAAATAGGCATATTTAGATTTTGATAGAATAGTGATTGGAGATTCAAAAAAATTATTAAGTAAAATTACAACATTTAAACATCTTAGATAGATTATTAAATTAATAATTTTTATTACAACAAAATAATTATAAATATTTATTTTATTGATTTAGTTTATGATTTAATTGTTTATGATGTCGTTGCAAAATTAAGATTAATGTGCTAAGCCATTAATTTGCATTAGAAAGTCGAGTTTAAAAAATAATAGTTGGGGTTCCTTTAGACTAGGGTTGCACCGGACCGGGACTTTTTGGAAAAACCGGGACCGGGACTTACCGGGACCAGAAAAACCGGGACCGGGACCAAGATTTTCAACCGGGACCGGGACCAACCGGGACTTTTCAAGGGAATTTTTTTTTTGTAATGTTCAATGGTAAAACAAAAAATTTTGTTGTTATTCAAAAATATCTTCCTCATTGTCTTTAACTTCAATTTTATCATCATATTTTTTTGAGATTCAGTTTTACTTTTAGGGGGAGGTGGGGGTCGGCGGTTCCGATAGGCGCCGCCGAGAAAATTTTTTGAAATTTGACTCAATTTTGTTAAAGAAATTTCATCAAAATTTTAGCAAAATTATGAATTTTCCTACGCAATTTTGGGGAAAAATTGGTTACGTAATAGAGGGAGGATGTCCGGCGGCGCCTGTCGGCGCCGCCGGGGAATTTTTTGAGCATTTTAATGATATTTGTTAAGAAATTGAAGCAAAAATTCAGGAAGACGTGATGAATTTATTTCAAAAATTCTTGTATCTATTCTTTTTTGCGCGCATTTTTAATTAAAAAATATTAGAATATTTATTTAAAAAATATTATTAATGAAGGGATGCCTATTTGAGTAGGGGGGAAAACAGAAATTAACTGCTTAAATTATTATTTTAATCAAGTCTTAAATAAACATTATTTCAAGTTTTACTAAGAACTGAGGTTTTCTCTTGATAGATTATTAAATTAATCATTTTTATTATAACAAAATATTTAAATAAATAGAAAATTTCTTCCGTTTACTTTCACAGATTCTTATGGCTTAATTATGTTCATTTAATTAAACTAAAAAACTATTAGTCAAGATTGTCTCACCTTCCAAACAAATGATTGTTAATGAATATGCTGAGTTCAGGAATCATAATCTTTGCCCTCATTTAAGTCATCGCTTAACTTTTCAGTTAAATATACATATTTTACAAAGTTATTTCTTGGGTTAATAGTTAAGTAAAGGATATTTTCCATAATTTTTTTTGTTTAAGATTATTTTTAATATTTATTATATTTTAGCCCTGTAACTGATCCAGGCCATAAATTACTCGTTGTTTAACTTTGTAATCTACAGGAATAAATATATTAATAATTAAGATTTCAAATTAGGTAAATAATATTTAGCATGGTTTGCATTATATTAAACTCTTGGATTTATGTTAATATTTAATTTGATTTAACTTTTTTATTTGCGCTGGCCGGGTTCGTATTAATAATTTAATAAAACTAAATTAACAAATTAAACGAACAGGCGCACTCGGATACGCGATCGGCATGCCTTAGACAAAAAATGTTGAGTAAAATACGACTTGTCTCTAGTGACAAAATGATTTTCATGCCCGCTTAACTTTTTCAATCGTTTTGTTTGAATTTATTTGTTTTCTCATTAAAATGTAATATTTGGGCTTGATTAATTTTAATAATACTATTATTTTTGTTAGCAATATTTAAAATATTCATATTTTTATTAGATCTTTACGTTTACTCATTTAAAAATGACAAGATTTTTATATGGCAATCTGCAGTGCAACTTCATCAATCCTTAAGAAATAAACACAATATAAGTTTTAAATTCTATTAAACAATAAATACATTTATGGCGACAAAACAATATATTTATATTGCAAGTTTCAATTACTAACACACTTTCGATTTCTCTTAAGGTTCTATTTTGTTAATTGGTTTACAAATATAATTCAAATATATGATAAAGATGATAATAACATTATAAAATATCCAATCAAAGGTTATTCGATTTGTTTTTTATTTCAATTAGTAGTGAAACATTAAATAATAATTTGGTAAAGTGATAAAGATCATGTAAACAGAATTAAAAGGATATTTTATAACCTTTTAAAAAGTTCAAATAAACGCAAAAAATTTAGATTATTTGCTGTTTATTGTGCATTATTTGTCAAAAAAGTCTTTTAAATAAAAACAAATAATACAAGCAAATTAAATATAAAGCAACTTTAGAAAGAGGTTAATTTAAGTTTTATAATAGTCGCCTGCACGTGGACATTGTGGAAGCAATTCGAAACGATGTGCCGGTAAATATATAAAGAAGGGATTATGATAAAATTATCATTAAAATAGCCTATATGTTTTAAATCGTATAACTAAGATTAACTATTATAAATTTGAAATAACCGAAAAAAGATCACGATCAATCTCACAAGATTGAATATATAATAAACATCTAATGAATTACGCTTGTGTATTATCCAATTTAAATCACCAGTCACTTTCCAAGAAGCAATTTAATGCGAATTGGATTATTTTTTTCAATGCTTTCGTCAATTAATTAAAAATTGGTGTTTGCGCCATTTATAAATGACTTTGCCCCAAAGTTATAGAAATATGATTAAAATAAATTTATTTGGTATTATTTTTTATTTAAAATGCATAAAAATTAAAAATAAAAACCATAAGAAATACAAAAATTACTAATTATATTTATTATTAAATAAATTTTTAAATTCCCGTTCTGTCTAGTTTGTAGTATTGTAAGTTAATTATGCGAAACAATTTTTATATTACATTTATTTTATATGTAACTTTTTTATTTTATTTTAAATTGTGTTTATCAATTTTATGCAAATTTTATTTTGTAATTTAATTACAATATATAATTCAGCATTAATTTTTTTAAATTACATATTTATATAATAATAATCAACGGCGCCTGTCTGCACTCCAATTTATTTTATTTCTAACATCATTTAATTAGCACCAATTTGTGGAGTAATGCGACGAAGACATACGATGGGCATCCATCTCGTTAAAATTTCCTTTTAGAAGTTAATGTTGCATTTTTCGAGCATGCAACTTAATTAATTCAAAATCATTGACTTATTCAAAACTTTACATTTTAATTTAATTTTCAAATTTAGAAATAAATAATTTAAGTTTTTGTTTTTATGTCGCTCTAGAATTTTTTTTATTATTTTTGCATTAGAATAAAATTAACATAATATTTATAATTATAGATTTCATATTTACTGCATACATTTTGCACAAATAAACTTCCATAAATAATCCTTTTTAATAAAAAATAAAAGATACATAGCTACTAATAAACAATTTTTTACATTATTGGAAAACTTTTAATCCTTAATTAAATATTTCTGAACTGAAAATCAATGGATATTGTCCGCGATGCACTCACTGTGTAATGTTTAAATAATATTATGTAAAATTACTTTTACGGGGAAAAATGCATAAAAACGGCCGCGTCTGGGTAAAAATGGCGAATGCAAAAATTTGTGAATTCCATTGTTTATTTAGTCTTAATTTTTTAAATTGTTGAAGTGAAGTTTATTTAGTGTCGGCGATGCCGAGAAAATCGTATTCGGCCTCATTAATTAATTTTTTGTTATCATTAAACACAAATTTTTATAATACTTTTAATGAAATAATTTATAATTAATTGATTTTCTAAGGTTTTGAAAAAAGAGAGAAATGGAACAATTTTATGTATTAATAAATTTGAATTTTTTCTGTTTGATGCTTTTAATTTAATTTTATTTAGATTTAGACAATAATCACTTTTGTTATGAGTGCATTTTGTTTGAATGATTGTTGGCTTACTTTATTTAATATAAAAGGTTTAATTGAGAATACAAATAGCCTTTAACTTTCGACAAAATGCTCTATATTACAATAGTCACAACATTGTTGTTTTCACATATTTTATACTTTTATTTTTATTCATTTTTGAAAAGAGCTCTTCGTTTCTCGCACGGAGAATATTTATAACATTTTGATGCTTATTCGTCATATTAATAATAATTTGTGAATACAACGGATGAAGCATGAAAATAAATAATATGGTCAATAATATTAGATAAAAAATGTAACACCGCAATTAAAACACCGTAATGTAATTTACAACTTTGATTTTTTTTGAAATGAAGACAAATGTTATAAAATAAGATTTTTTTTCAACGCAGCACAGTGTTAGAAACATTTCGCGCTCCAGGTTGCGAAGGTGGGAACATATGGGCTTTGTTACCTTCGTCGATAATGGGCAGTGAAATAAATGTCCACGCCTCTTTAATAATTTTTTTATTTTATTTTTAGGTTTAGTATTTAATTCTGGAACATATGTACGGATTTAATTCTGGTCTAGTTTATCACATTGACATTTTTAAATGGACTACATTTTCAGAAATTAAAATTTCAAAATAAGTTTTAAAAATATAATTAAAATGCATTATTTTAATATTTTATTATTCCATTTGTCTTGCTTACACTACCTTTGATTGAATAATTAGATAATAATGACAAAATCATTTTTTGTAAATAAATTTTTTTTTAATATTGGTGCTTTAATTTTGAGATAATTTTTGTTTGTTTAATAAAAAACCACATTATGTTTTTCTCCAGAAAATTCATTAAAATAGTTAATGTTGATTTCATAGAATATAAGTAAGAAACTTCAAGACATATTTTAAGTTGACTTACTTTTGCTTTACTGTTTCCATATTTCGCGGCCCTCTTGTAATCAATCTATAGTTGTCGTCGGTTATTATTTGTTTGTACATTAATATTGTATTTTATCAACGAATTCTTTTAATCTCTTATAAAAAGGATTTTTATTTAAATTAAAAGTGAGGTTTAATTTGAATCTATTTTATTTGTAAACATAATTAATTAATTAGATAATGAACAATCAAAGTCTTCAAATGCTTTTGATAAAATGCGAATCATGCAAGTCAATTGGAGAATCGTATGAAGATTAATTTGATTTATTTACTGTATTACATTTAATATGAATTTATTTACTGTTTTTCATTTATAAAATTATATTGTTTATGTTTTCAGTTTAGTATTAATTTATGAACATTTGTTTTATTTTACGTTAATTTAGTTAACATTAAAACTGTCTTTGAGATTTAATTTTCAATAGTTTAATCATAATGCTAGGCTAAATTTATTCGGTATAAAATTCGCCGAGCAATTTAGAACAATTATTAAATATGTTTGTTAAATTTGCTTCCTATTTTTTAAATTACATTTTTATTTTTATAAATTTTTAAGTCTATTTAATCAGAGTTTGATTCAATTAAAACGGGTATTCTTATCTATGTTTTTGACTATTCTCTTTTTAATCATTATTTTGCTATTAATTATACTAATTGCGCTCAAATTCATTTAATTGTTACCAAAAATTGCAACCGCCTTGCATCCTGCATATCTGAAACATGCCCAGTGGATGAGCCGCAGAAAATCCCTTCCGCTATTAAATTTTTATAATTTAAGTAACATTAGTTTCATTTGTGTAAAGGCATGGTTTTCTTGGTAAAATTTCACTTTCTTATTAATAATTTAATCATAAGTTAAATTTATCAAATATATTTAAACATTTAAAACCATTTCAGTGGATAAAATTGCATCGGTTTTTTTTAATAATTGTAGATTGTTGTTTTATTAACAAAAGATTCATAGCATGTCGATTTTCTCATTAGAAAATTCTATTTGGAACTTTCAAAGAACTTTTTTTTTTTGAAAAATTCCTTAACAAAAATCAAGAACACACAACCCTTCCCTAAAATTAGCACTTTTTTTTGAATTAGTCCCTTCCCCCNCGTGGTGCCGATAGGCGCCGGCGAGAAAATTTTAAATTTTGACTCATTTTGTTAGCAGATTTCCCATCAAAATTTTTAAAAAACGGTCAATTTTTTAAAGCTTTTTATGAATGCAAAAGATCTCCGGCGCCCAAATTTTTTTTGGAGATTTTACAAGATTTGTAAGAAAATTAGTGCAAATATTGACAAAATGTTTACAAATTCAACAAATTGAGGCAAGTCCATTCGATGCTAAACCTTGGAAAAAACGTGTACAAAAAACGCCAAAACATGGAAAACGTGTCAGCTTTAAAAACATGGAACAGAACCCCAAAACATGGTTTTTGTTGCAGCCTTTCTAATATAAGTTTTCATAAAATTTTCAAAACATTATTTTTAAATGTATAAATTTTTAATTATCTTAAGAAAATATTGATTAAACGTTTTTTTATCAATCAATTATTCAAATATTTGGTGTATTTCTTGACTGCTATTTGATATAAATTTATTAAATCATAGAAAATACATTAATTTTCGTTAATTCATTTCAATTAATAAGCATTCATTTTTTTAAAATTTCATTGAGTAAAAACGTCATAAGTTTAGAATATTTTCTTATCTATATTAATTATTCAAGTTAAATGAGTATATTATGTCAATAGTTTTTTGGTGTCGTACAAAGGCATAGACACAAGATCGAATCTGCAGATCGCATGCCCCGCTTCGTGGATGGACACACTGGCCCTGTTTGACAAAAATTGTTATTGAAAAAATTATATTTATTAGTTTATGGATTTTAAATTTTTACTTAATGCATTCAGATTTTTAATTTCGTATAATTTTTTGTCAGTAACAAAAATTTTGATGTTTTATTTAAATTTTAAAAATTGTTTATTAATCAATAATTATGTTTATAAAGCTTCTCAAAGAGAGTCCAACACAACAGTGTAACAATTGTAAAAATAATTATAATTTCGTTATTTAGTACCATAATATTTAGCGGTTCAAAAAAAAATTGAATAATCCAATAAAGACTGGTTTTGGAAGATGTATTGTATAAAAGGAGAACAAACAGATCTTATAATAATTCTGTCAAGCACAGCTTTCTATATTTTTTACGAATAGTATTTTGGTGGGGTTTGTATCGATTATAAAAATAATATTCTTTTTTTGTGCAATACATTTAGTTTTGTTATTTGGGACAAAAAAAGAGTTGATTAAGCTTGACAGCATAAGTTATAAAGTGTTTATTCAATTTATAATCAATCCAAAAACCATCTTATAAGTTTATTAACAATCGTGAATTAAATTTAAAATGCTGCCGGAGTTTCGTTGGCAAGGGTGGGGGGGGAGGTGTTTAAATTTTTTAAAATAAATATTCTATCGTTTAAAATAAAATTAAACAGCATAAAGTATATTATAAAGTTACAACCATTTAAATATAATTATTTAACTTAATTAATTTTCTAGAATAATAAGAAATTTAAATTATGTTTATGCTCGATCTCAGCATCTGTGTTCCGCATGATACTCTTTTTGGAATTACGTATTCTTTAATTTTGAATAGGAAAGAACAAAATTGTTAGAGGATGGTTGCAAGTAGTAGGCATCAATATCAATTAATATAATTTATATAAGCTTGTTTTTTATTTTTGAGCTTGTTAATTTTGTTCGTTTATATTATTTGCAAATTTAAATTTTTATTTTAACTCAATACAAAAGTTACATAATATTAATTTTAATATAATTGTTGGGTTTTTGATTAAACTGTTAAGGAAGGGATTATGATGCCTTAACTTTTTTTTTCTATAAAATTAGATTTTCAACAAATTATCATGTATAGCTAATTATATTTAATAGCACTGTTAATCAACGATTTTATATTTATTCATATAATTAATAATTTCTTAATCCGGAATCTGGAAATCAAAAAATAAAATGTTCATGAAATTAACTAAAACAATTTTTAGATGGGGTGCGTTGATGTCCAAATTGCTCTCGCCGCCTGACTCTCTCTTTTTAGCACACTATTTCTTCAAAAAATAAAATGTTCAAAAAAGTAACTAAAAAATTATTAGATGGGGTGCGTTGATGACCAAATTACTCTAACCGTCTGACTCTCTCTTTTTTGCACACTATTTCTTAGTTACTTTTTTGAACATATTATTTTTTGAAGAAATAGTGTTCTAAAAAGAGAGAGTCAAACGGTTAGAGTACTTTGGTTTACTTTTTTGAACATTTTATTTTTTGAAGAAATAGTGTGCTAAAAAGAGAGAGTCAGACGGTTAGAGTAATTTGCATCAACGCACCCCATCTAATAATTTTTAGTTACTTTTTTGAACATTTATTTTTTGAAAAATAGTGTCTAAAAAGAGAGAGTCAGACGGTTAGAGTAATTTGGTCATCAACGCACCCCATCTAATAATTTTTTAGTTACTTTTTTGAACATTTTATTTTTTGAAGAAATAGTGTTGCTAAGAGAGTCAGCAGAGAATTGTCAACGCACCCCATCTAATAATTTTTTAGTTACTTTTTTGAACATTTTATTTTTTGAAGAAATAGTGTGCTAAAAAGAGAGAGTCAGACGGTTAGAGTAATTTGGTCATCAACGCACCCACTAATAATTTTTTAGTTACTTTTTTGACACATTTATTTTTTGAAAAATAGTGTGCTAAAAAG
>MEIZ01000074.1:282482-293938 GCA_001723225.1 Globodera ellingtonae
AATCAACGCACCCCATCTAATAATTTTTAGTTACTTTTTTGAACATTTATTTTTTGAAGAAATAGTGTGTGAGAGAGTCAGACGGTTAGAGTAATTTGGTCATCAACGCACCCCATCTAATAATTTTTTAGTTACTTTTTTGAACATTTATTTTTTGAAGAAATAGTGTGCTAAAAAGAGAGAGTCAGACGGTTAGAGTAATTTGGTCATCAACGCACCCCATCTAATAATTTTTTAGTTACTTTTTTGAACAAGAGAGTCAGACGGTTAGAGTAATTTGGTCGTCAACGCACCCCATCTAATAATTTTTTAGTTACCTTTTTGAACATTTTATTTTTTGAAGAAATAGTGTGCTAAAAATAGAGAGTCAGACGGTTAGAGTAATTTAGTCATCAACGCACCCCATAAATTTTAGTAAAATTTTTTTTATAATATTTCATAAAAAATAGAAATTTCCCCCTTAAAAAATATATTCTTATAATAGAAATTTTTAAATATATAAGTATTCTTTATAAAAATTATTATTTTTCTAAATTCAGGTATTTAACTCAAATTAATAATTAGTATTATAACTATTTATATTGTTGTATAATGCTGTAAAACAACCAATTTGAAGTTCAGATTTTTCCTTCATAAACAATTATTCAAAAATTAGGCGTGTAACGAGAAGACAAGGGCAGCAACTTGAATCAACGACACGGCGCCATTTATCACGATAATACTTTAAAGAACAAATTGAAAAATTGATGCTAATTTACACAATTAAAGAAAAACAATTATAATTTGCATTACATATTATATAAATAAGAAAAAAAATTATCAACATATTACAAGTGGAAATCTACTGAATCAAAGGGTTATTGGTTTGAAAATAAAAGGCAAGAATTAAAATTATAAACCCATGAAACGCTGTCATTCACATAAAGTTTGTTGGCAAGGCTAGTCAACCACTATGCGTGGGAAAAAAACCAACCACAAGGGCGCAACTTTCTTTTGATAGTGTGTAGAAACATAATTTATTTCATACGGATGGCATTTGCTAAAATTAAAGTTGCTAAAGATAAAACTTGTCAAAAAAAATTAATTTAAATGTACTTAACTGTTTGACCTACGTATTACCAATCAAAAAACATATAAATGTAATAAAATCTAGCGGATGTAAAATTTTGAAAAATACTAATTAATGAACGATTATAGGAAAACGACATACTAGAATATAACTCAACTTGCGACAAATACGAATATTCCATGTCGATCTACATGCCACATGAACGACATTTACAGGTGCGACCCGTTGAAAAAATTTAAATATATAATCAAAAGCTATTATTGAACAATTAAACATGCTATATAAAGTAATGAGACAGCACTATATTTAGTAATCTCGTATTTTAAAAATTAAATTAAATAGTTTAAAAAAAGTTAAATTAAGCGCCTTTTAAAGGCATAAGTTATTTAAAATTTACCCAAATAACTCTAAATCATATTTTAGTGAATAGGCTCTAAAAGATTAAAAAGCCTCTGTTTAAAATAAATAAATTGAATTGTTATAAAAAAATTATTGTTTATCAAAAATGACTGTTAATAGTATACAAAGTGCAAAATAATCAGGGCTTTCAAGCAATGCTCTATTATCTAAAATAAATAAAATTGCCTATCAATAAAAATAAATCTATTTTAAATTTTAAAAACTTTATATTGTCGGCATTTTTTAAAATCATTGAATATTTTTATTGAGTAAAATCTAAATTTATATGCATTATAATACAATAGTTGATATAAATCTAATATTACATATTTGCTTACAACCATTTTAATGTTTTAGCTATGTTTTTTCATTTTTGATGAGATTTTTGCTTGTTGTTTAACCCTGATGATGATCGGCTCCGATAGGTGTTCGCCGTTCTGGAAAAATTATGCCTCAAAATTTTTGAATTAATTCTGTATTTGGGTATAACATATAAAAAATAAATTTTGGACTAATTATAAAATAATATTGTTTTATGTGCAATAATTTTTGATAGGCAGCAAAAATCAAAAATTTTTTCAAAAAACATTTTTTGTTGTTTTATTTTATTTTTCAATTTTGTTAAAAATACCGAAATTTGACTAGAAAAGCAAAATGGCGAAACGTGGGCTTACAACTTAAAGAAGCTAAGTTTTGTTTATTGCTTAATTTTTGTTGAAAAGGGACGCAGTTTGTCCGATGCTTCGAGTAGCATCATGTTGTTTTAATTGACCATATTGAGCAGAGGACGCCTTAAATTTAGCAGTTTTTGTTGTTGTTTGTCGTCGTTGTATCGGTCGTTACTTGTTTGTTGCATCTCTGGCAAAATATTATGTTTCATTCGAAAGTATAGATTCCTTCTGGAAATTTTGTAATCCAGCCAAGAATTAAAGCTCGTTGCGAATTAGCWGCCGGAAATTTAGTTACTGTTCAATTGCTGATATTTAAAACAAAAAGTCAAATTTAAATTTTCTCAATTAAAATTAATTGATTTGCAATTTCAGCCGCATTGTTTTCTAATTATTAACAAGCATTAGCGTATTTAGTTCAGATTATTTTATAAATTTTTTGAATGGTTTTGATATTATATTCTAACTCCGTCGGCCTCTTAAATATGTTTATTTTTAAATTAATGATAATATTATCAATAAAAACCTTAATTTTTGTTTTATTTTAGATTTCGTTATTTTTTAATTTTTTTTTTTGCCTTTTAACACTGAACAATATATTATCTGATATAAAGTTGTAGTATTTCAATGTTATTGCAAAAAATATCTCAGTGTAATGAGTATTGTTGCTTGTGCTGCTCATGTTGAAATTTTTCTTGGTGTGAGAGTTGATCGATTTAGATATATTTGAAAATAAAAGTTAATTTATTTCATAAAATTTTTTTAATTTATTAATTAATCGATGCGTTTTGTTTTTTAAGTTATTTGTTGTGTTATTCTAGTTGATGTGGACTCTCTGGAGTTCATTTATACTGGAAAAAACTTGAATTTGCTATATAAACATTAATTCATTGAAATTATATTTAACAATAAATTTATTCTTGGAAAAAGCATTCGGCAATTGTGCAACATTTTTTAAATAGGAAATTTTAGCTTTAGGTTTCATACGCCTTGAATAATCATTTGTACCCACGCAATAATATGATAAGTAAAATTTATGATTTATCAAACTTGAATTTGGATTTATTTTATTTCAATTAGGGGTAAATATTTTGATCATCTTTAATCACGCTGCTTACCGAATTCCCACACACATGGCACATAGAGGTATGCTTTTGCGCTTTGATTTTGGCTTTTCCTAATGGATCTCTTTTAACCAATAATTGTTTTCAACATATACTAAGTTATAAATTCATTGAATTTATGATAATAAATATTTTTGATATTTTTAAAATACATTCGACATTATAGTAATAAACATTAAATTCTAATTTGTTTTATTCTTTCCATTAGCTTTTTAACGCTGTAAGAACTAATTTTTCTGGAAATCGTTGCGTTTACTTCTGAAGATTGTCTTGGCGCTGTCCACATCAATTTCTATGTTTAGTAATTTGTTTTGCATTTAACTCTTTTTGAAATTTTTTTATTCGAGCATTCAGAAGCAAATTGTTGTGTTGACAATAAATCTTTTAATATTAAATGTTAACCTTTTTATTTTAATAATTTTGTAATATAACGTTGTGATATATCGGTAATACGGATTAATATATATTGATGATTTCTTTGTTAATTTAACATAAACTTTTGTTTGCATTAACGCTTAAAATATAGGTTAAGAATTTAATAAGTTTTTTATATAGATAAAGATCATATTTTTTAAATTGCATTTTATAATTTGTGTCCGACTGGCTTTTTAAAATATTAAAATAGCGCGTTGTACACTATTTCACAAGCATTTTCTTCGGACTCATTATAAATTATTTAAGCATTGAAGTTGAGAAACTTAAATCAATATTATATTAGAGAAAATTTACTTAACTTAAATTACTAAATTATAATAATACCTTTTTAACAAGCGATTTTTTGTTGAAGGTTTTGTCAGGATGACAAAATTAACTTAACTTTTATATATTTCTTAAAAGAGCAGATCAGACGGTTTATGTTGTTGGTTGGGAACAATCACCAACATAACAAGCAACCACTTTTTATCAGTCCTCTGAGTTTCCATTTATCTTCGATAATATCCTGCGATAAATGTATTATTTATTCTGCCGACATCCGATAAAGAGCTTATTTTTTTCAGATGTCTGTTGCTGTGAATAAGTGTATAGTTTACTAAATCTATAGCCGTATTAGAAATAATATTGTTTATTTTCATCTAATCTTTTTTTAATAAATAAATTTTTATATTTTTGTTAAAAGGCCTGTGTACATCCTCGCTTTTTGGAGAAAGTTCCTTCTTGCTTTTCTTCGTTGGTTGCTTGTCTTCGTTAGGTACAATGGTTTGACTTAATATTCAAAAGTTAATGTGTTTTTCTTATTAGAATAAAATAATGAGTTAATCAATTTATGCAAATTATTATTTATTTTGAATACAATATTATTATCAACATTTTTTAAATTTAATTAGTTATTCATTATACTTATATGTCTAATAATTGCAAAAACAATTGCTAGAAAAATATATCAATATGGCATTGGTTAAATTTGGCAAAAATTTAAAGGTAAATAAGTAATGTTAAATTAATTATATTCATAAGCAACAACTGATAATAAGTGTAGAAATCGCGTTCAAAAATATTTTTAAATTTTTATTTATTGTCTTTTGTACTTGTTTATTTATTTTTTTACTGTTATGCAAAGTGATTTGAAATATCTTTTTCTAAACCTTTGTAAGTTATGATTCTTTGGCTTTTGTTTAATTAAGTTTGATTCGATACTCATACTTTTTATGTTACGGATGTCTGCGTATTTTGTTAATAAAATTCTTAATTTTTGAAAAATTTGTATTCTTTGCCTCAAGGCTAAATAATCACAAATTCCATTTTTATTTATTTGTATCAGCCGGAATTTTTCGTATTACTTATATAATAATTTAATTACTAAATTAGCAAATTAAACGGTGCCATGGAACTATATATGTTAAACATTATAATCGATTAAATTCTATTCAGTCGGTTTACTCTTTTTCCAATCAATTATTATCAATAATTTATTGAGGTTGTATGTAAAATCAGATTCAGATTTTCAACGCACACAAATAAACGTGAAACTTTATGTCAATTCAGCATTTGTATCTTTTGCTGGGCATTCCAACATAAATATGATTGTTCACCGAATGGGACTCGAATCATAAGTAATTTGTTAATTATTTAAGAAATTGTATTGTTGAATAACATTTATAATTCATGATTGTTTTAAAATTAATTTAATTTTTAATTATTTGAACCTTCAAAATAATAAAATGTATTAACGTGATTACATCTTAATATTAACTTTATAAATTCAAACATATTGCATTTTATCAATAATTATAAAATTTATAATTCATTATAGAATTAATTTAATTTTTAATTATTCGAACCGTCAAAATAATAAAATGTATTAACGTTATTACATCTTAATATTAACTTTATAAATTCAAACATATTGCATTTTATCAATAATTATAAAATAAATGTGAACATTAAAGACCATGAAAAGTGAAAAAACGCGAACGTAACCTTTAAAATTGCAATAAGAATTTTAATTTCCAATCTTCAATATGAAAACAAAATGATATTCGAAATATACTTAATAATAAACCAAAATATCGAACATGCCCAAATTAATTATTCAATTAATTAACCTTACTTTTTTAATAGTTTATAAAATATAAATATCAGTTAAACATACTGAAAGTTCACTTGGTTGGTTTTCTCCAGGCGCTTCTGCCTGTGCTTGAACAATTGCCCTAATATTTATATTTAATGCTTTAGCTAATTGTATTTTTATATATTCCATATATTGCAAACTTGTGCATGCTCGCGTACATGAAGAAGGATTGCGATTTTAGTGCTTTCTGAAATTTTTTCTATCCATATTCGATATACTAGTTTAGTTAAAAAACAAATAAGCTTTCGTTTACTTTTACTTTATCTTCAGTCGGCGGTGCCGAGAGGCGCCGTTAAAAAATTGGATCTGTTTTTGAAAAGAAATTAATCTCAAAATTTATATTTTCTCCTCTTGATCAATTAATATTTTTACATTAAAAGATTTGACATATTTTGCAAATTTATTAATTTTTTTGATATCATAGATTTAGTGAATGCATTAATTAATTGTATGGTTTGTAGTTGATGAAATTTGGTATTTATTTAAATATAGTAATTCGTTATTAAAAAGTTCCTTGCCCTCTGAGCCCCAAATATGTCATCGTACTCGGGTAACTAATTATTTGTTTTAATTTAAATATTTCTACGATTTTAATATATCAGCATATAAAATATTTTTAAATTTATTTTTAGCTCAAACTTTTTTGTTTTTGCCTTGCATTTAATAGTGTGATTCATATTGTATTAATTATTTTTTAAACAAAAATCCTTTATTTATTGTTAACAATTTGGTATTAAATATTTTTTAAATGGTTTCAAATAATTAACTCTAATTTAATTAATTAATTAAGTTTTGATATGAATAATTCTTTATTATAAAGCATAACGTTAAAGCTTTTCTTTGGCAAAAATAAAAGAATTGATATTTAAAATATAACAATTTTTTTTGTAAATGGTTGCCTCTTAAATCTTTGTTTATTTGCGAATTATTTAGCTAGCAGCCAAATTTTTTATTTTTTCATTCTTAAAATATTTTAATTTAAAATAAAATAACATAAATTATATTAAACCGCCTTTTGATGATTTATTTTATGATTTTTGTCATTTAATAAGATTTGAATTTTAATTCATTGTGGTTTATAATAGTCGATGCTATATTAAAAGATTTTATTAAGCAGCTACAAGTTTATTTATTATTAATGTTTTATTATATGTATTTGCTAAGAAACGTGCATTATTTATTTGATTTATTTTGCCTTTAAATTTTTTATATAAAGATTATTTTGTATTTTAGTTTGATATTTACGTTTTACTCTGTTTAAAATGCCAAATTAGTGAAGTATTTTTATATGCGAGTTTATATTATTTATTATATACTATAATATTTTTTCGATGAAATAAAAGGTTATCATAAATCGTTTTCTTAAGATAAATTTTTATTAAAAAAATTTTATTTCTTATTTTTTTAAGCAAAATCGCGGGCCATTTTCGCCTCTAAAACGTCCGCGAACGCTGAGTAATCCATCAGTTCGTGCGTGATTTTGATTTTAATTGTATTTTGTATGCATGCCATTATAGATTTAGATGATGGAAGGTTTTTGAAAAGTTATTATATATATAATACTATTTATTGTTTAAGATACCAAACAATGTAATTTTCTCAGGGTCTTTCATATCATTTTACTTAAAATTTAAATGTTTATTATCTAGACATAAATCCGATTATTTATATAAAATAAGAGTTTTTGATTTAATTTGCTTTACCTTTATTTTTAGTAATAAAATAGCTTTTTACGTCCTTAAATGATTTCGTATGAATTCAGATTTAGAATAATTTTTAATTTTAGTTTTGTTTCATGATTGTGAACATCGTTTTAAAACACTATTTCTCTTTTGTCTGAATAATACTTTATTAACGAAAAATATATAATCTGATTTTCATAATGCATTACAGATGCTACCTTCTTACCTTTTTCTTTTCGAAAGTGGGGTTCGTTGACTTACATGATAGTTTATAATTATTTTTAAGTTCTCATATTTTGGTTATGGCAGGATATAATTTTAATGAACGGATTGTTTGGATTTTATTTGTAATTCATTTTTTTTCAAGTTTAAAATGTTGTATGGACACTATAATAATATTATTATGAAAATCTTGGCTTTGTCAGACTTACATGTATTTGTCAGCCTTGCGCTTAAGCTTATTTTAAGCATTTATTAAATTAAAATTTCAACCTTTTGCATTATAATTTAATTTTATACATAGTATTACTAATTAAGTTCATTTAAATTGTATTAGTCTATAATTTTTTTTATAATTTTTTAAATGCCAAACCAGCTATTTTATTAAAACATTTTGTTTCAAAATCTTTCCGCGCGCCTGATTTACTCTCATTTTTCAAGTATAAATTAATAGATCTTGCGCACAAGAATCATTACTTTCAACTTTTTGTAAAATTTTTCAATCATTTAAATAAACGTTATTCTTTATCAAATATTATTTTAAAAATTTAACTTTCATACTCAGTCATCGGTATTTATGTCGCATTTTCTGATGGCCATTTTAAAATTTTATAGAATACACTATGTTATATAAATTGAATTGGCGCTTCAAAGCATTTGATAGATTTAATTCCATAAACTTTCCAATTTTAAGTATTTTTATTAAGTTATAAAAAAATGTATTGTTACCGCGTAAGTTGTTGGTGCGTTTCACCGCTCTTGAAAGAGTCTTGTCATTATTATTTATATCGGCAATTTCTAATAAATACTCATTATCACATTAGAATTTAAAGATCACTATAAGTTACATAATTTATTTATTTATGTTAATTGACAATTCTAATATTTTATAATTTTTATATCCCAAACAATAAAATATTGTTTGTTTTATAAATTTTCCAAATTATTAACATTGTAGCTTTAAATTTAAAAATTTGACATTTATTATTCTTTCGAGGACAGATTTTGAAGAAATTTTTTCTGTACATTTTATCTTTAATAATATTTAATACTATTGACAAAATTATAAATTTGGTAACTATTTTGAAATTATACTGAAATAGCAACAATCTCAAACTCACTACAGATTGAATAATTCGGCAGCGTGTGCAGAAGTTGGCGGTAAATTTAGCTGAGGTCAAATAACCAAATAAATCCTTTAACATTTATTATAAAAGTTTGCTTACTTTATATTTTTTAAAAAATGTTCTTTAACTCGTGCTGCGTTTTTCTCGCAAATATATGTTTCTTATTTTTCATTTAATATTCTAATATTAATTATTAGTAAGTCCATGTCACTGTTAAATAAAACGTTGCGTTTAGTTATTCATATTTATTTTGACTATAACGTAGATGTTTTTATTTTTGCAATTTTTATAGAATTTGATATTTGATTAATATTGCATATAATTTATGTTTTTATGAAATATTTTTTATAATGCTGGTAATTAATGCGAGTGAAATTATTTAAATCACATTATTATTGTTATTAAAATGTGGATTTTTATTGCTCTAAAATGTTGGCGTTTTTGGTTTAAATGTTTGTAATATTATGTAATAAATAGGCTCATTCATCAGATAGAAAGGATAAGAATTGCTGCTCTCTTCTAATCGCAATTCCCATGGATGTCAAACAAAAAGCAGCGAATCACCTAATTCATATTTTAATAATCCATTATTTTATACGTTAGCGGTTTGAATGTCTTAATAAGATTGTTTCTGGTGTGCCATTTTAATTTAACTTTTAGTTTTTGAGATTATGCATTGTATCTTAAGACAGTCGTCGTCCCGATTCTCCTTTGTTATGCCTGATATTAATTTACAAAAYGCATTTAACCAAATAAAAATAATGAATCAATTTGCTAWGATTTATTTTATTTAGATATAAATTGTACCACCGTTTGTTGGCGAATTATAAACATTCAAGCTTATTTATCATTATTTTATAATCCCCAATTTAATTTTGTATTATTTGTTTTAAGATTTTTTGTTAAACATATTTATTATTGATTTTTAACACAGTTCATTTAAATTATACAATTTTTTGAAAAATTGTAATTTTTTTTCTATTTTGATTTTGATTCAATTTAGAAAAATAAGTTCGTTTAATTATCCCGTCCGATTTTTATTTTTGTTTGGTAACTAATGTAAAATTTATTTTGAATTTTTACGGGTTAAAAACAACTTGATTTTATCATAGTTTTTGCTTTTTAATTTATATGTTTATATTTTTAACTGATTATTTGTATTTTTCAAATTAAGAATATTTTTCTAATTAATGATAATGGAATTGGGCTGCAGTTAAGCCTTCCGTTGCTCTTTTATTGTTCCCATTATAATATTAATTTGTATATTATTATGCATAGTATTGTTTTAATTGATTTAAATTTTTTGTTAAAAAATTTCAATAAAAATATTATCATCGCATCCGAAGTTTCAATTTCATCCATTAATTAAGGAAGACATACATTTGTATTTTTTAAAGCCATTTATTGTTCTCATCATCAATGTTCCATCCTCTTAAATTCTGCCAGTTCTTCCAACGTGTACGTTTTTAATTAAAAAATTAAAATATTGGGTAATAGGATTCCAAACAGGAACTTATGGCCAATAATTTGGAATTTGAAGAAAAATTTTAAACAAGATGTATTTTGTTTATTTAAATGGCATTGTGCATTTTAGATTGGGTCAAGCACACCAGCAAATGGATCTGCTTGATTGTAACACTCTTCAAAACGTTGGCGATGTGATTGATTGTTTTTTTGGCGCCAATCTTATTATGTTTAGTAATAGTTTATAGTTATTATATATTGTATAATTTAAGAATAAGCAGGCTCATTTTTAATTAAAATTACTATGATTACTGAATAGTTTTCAAAGAATTTATTGTGCATGACTTTGTTTTACATAACTTTTTTGTAGGAGAAAATATTTTTTTGTTATAATAAATATTGATGAATTTGAAGGGATTCACCCAAAAATTGACTGGATCAGCACATTATTTAGTCCGTGATTTTTTGGGGTTTTAGTTCATATTTGACGTTATTTAGTCCATATAAATCCGCTCTCTATTATATTGAAGCATCGCCGACAACGTTGGATTTAAATTTGAGTGACTTATTTTATGTTCTTTTAGTATATTTTAGATCTTTTAGTTATTTACAAACTCTTTATTTTCATTTTATTAGGCTCTAACTGGGTTTCATTGATTTTGTTTAAAACTTAAAATTAATATTATATTTTATGCCAATTTTTATAATTTTTTATTAAAATTTTGCTTATATTGTATTTTGTCGGAAATTTCTCCAACTATGTAAATTTATACAATAGGTAAAATCGCTCTCAAAATTAAATCGGTCGTATTTGGGGTTTTCTTCTTCGCTTTTAATATAAAATTTCCGGGAACGGGAATTACAAATTAAGACGGGAAACCCGAAAAAGGAGTGTTGTGCTTTTACTCACTTGATACTTAAACCAAAAAAAAGTTATGACTATCAAATAATATTTATTTAATATGCAACTTATTAGATTAATATTTCTTGTAAGGTAAAGATTAAAGTTTAAATTTTATAATATTATTTTCAATATTGCAATCGGTGGGATTGATCTATGATCATATTTTTTAATATTTATTAAATTTAGATAAATTAGTTTTTAAAATTTATTTTGCGAAGAAGCAAATCGTTG
>MEIZ01000074.1:294050-329112 GCA_001723225.1 Globodera ellingtonae
GTTTACTACGCTTATTAGTTAAAATATTATTTTATAATAAAAACTCGTAATAATATTAAAAAATTTTAAACTTAATCAATTATCAATGAAAAACTAAATCTTAAAATCTAAACATTTAATTGAATCTCAAACTCATTTATAACAAAACAGTACGTAAAGTTAATTAATGTTTAAAGATTAAGAGCTGTTTTTGAGCGTCAACGAGTGCAACATCCTGAATTGAAAATATCAAATAAATAAATATAATAAAATACTTTAAGATAGAGTATGCTTTAAAATTGCAAAAAAGCAGCCATAACAGTATTCAATAATTATTAGTTGATAATTCTCAGAACTAAACAAAAATATATTCGCCGAGATTTTAGAGTAAAAATTAACTGATTAAAGATACGATAAATTTAACCTGTCTACAAATAAATTAATATTTTGAATTTAAAAAAAAAAATTACATTATAATTTTTTGAGAAAATTGGCGCAGTAAATATGGAAACAAAATATTTTTTATTAACAAAAAATAAATAATTATAGCTGAAAGAACACAAATAAATCAAAATAAAGCTCACTCACTAAGACCAAGTATGACTAGTTTTCAGCGTATAAAGTTTTTTCTCGTCAATTTAAACTATTAAATTTTTTATTTATAAATATTGTAAATTTTTTTTTAACATAAATGAGTCGAGTTCGATTTCATGTTCGTTCGTTCGTGATTGCAACTCTTTTGAAAATTTGTTAATGCATCATATTTCGCCAAATATTCATTAATGCGCTTATTTTATTTTTAATCGGCTGATCAACGTGTGCCAGGGCGAAAATTTCTCATCGGCAGGCAGTAGTTAATCTCTAAGTGTTGGTTTTGTTATATTAACTCAATTTTTATTTTTATTTATCTATTTATAAATACTCTCTTTTAAGTTTGTTTATTATAATTATTATATAATTATTTAAAATATAGTTTTATATATTTCGAAAATAGCTGAGCAATACATTTTATTTAAAATAAAAATATGCACCTGTTGGTACGTGATGATGCGTTGTGTCGCATTAATCATCTAATATTTTATTTTTGAAAACTTCATGTCATTTAAAATTCTTTTTGCTTTTAAAGTGGCTGAGGCGTACTTTTTATCGTTTTGTGAAGGTATTGATTGATTAATATCATAATAAGAATGCCATTTAATTTGTTTACTATTTTCGAAAGCAATTATTATTAGCATTTTGATGTTAAGTAAGTTGAATTGAATTATATTATGCATTTTGATTTTTGAAAACAATAATATTAGTATTGGTTTACAATTGAAAATTGATAAGTCTGTTTAACAAATTGAATAACTTTTTTGATTTAAATTTCCTGACTCATGAAAATCATTTTGTGTTTAAAAATATCTTAATTTAATAAATATAGTATTTTTGGTTTTGAATTTAAATGAAAAAAATTGAGAATAAACTCTAAATCGTAAAATTGAATAAACATTAAAAAACGCTTATTTAAACCTTGTATAAAATGCTGCAAAATATTTAACTTATTATAATGTTATTATTATAATATATCAGATTTTTTTTTATTGATTGAAGATGTTTTGCATTGTTTAGTTTCCGCTCTAATAAAAATTGTTCCCAGTGAATAAATTGGACAACCTTCCGTAGCATTCCACATTTAATTGGGCAAATGTTTCCTTTTCTTAATAAACAAATTATATAAATTATACTTTTCAACCAAATTTATTGATTAACACATTAAGAAAAAAAAATATTTTTTTTGAAAAAATTAGGCCGTCTGACGCTCCTGGGGAACGCAAGAATTAGTCACTAAGATAAGTTCACTTGGTTAGTTTTTCCAGGCGCTTCTGCCTGTGCTTACAATTAAATTGATCATTCGCCAATTTATTTTAAAAATGGTCAGCCGCTAAATATCAAACCAAAACAAATTCGAATACAAATGTCTAAATATATAAACGCTTTAAAAAATATAAAATGAATTGTTAAAATTTTATTATAGATTTTTTTAACAATTTTAAAGTTCAAAAGATGTTTTTAATATAAATATAGTAGTTATTCGCAGCATAAAATTTTAAATTAACATAAAAAAAACATTTATTATGTCTTTTTCATTATAAAACATAACGGTGGACCTTTAAGAAATTAGTAAATGAAAAATAATAGATGTGAATCAAAATAACCGAAGTAACTAAAACAATTATTAGATGGGGTGCGTTGACGACCAAATTACTCTAACCGTCTGACTCTCTCTTTTTAGCAAACTATTTCTTCAAAAAATAAAATGTTCAAAAAAAGTAACTAAAAAATTATTAGATGGGGTGCGTTGATGACCAAATTACTCTAACCGTCTGACTCTCTCTTTTTAGCACACTATTTCTTCAAAAAATAAAATGTTCAAAAAAGTAACTAAAAAATTATTAGATGGGGTGCGTTGATGACCAAATTACTCTAACCGTCTGACTCTCTCTTTTTAGCAAACTATTTCTTCAAAAAATAAAATGTTCAAAAAAGTAACTAAAAAATTATTAGATGGGGTGCGTTGATGACCAAATTACTCTAACCGTCTGACTCTCTCTTTTTAGCACACTATTTCTTCAAAAAATAAAATGTTCAAAAAAGTAACTAAAAAATTATTAGATGGGGTGCGACCGGAAAAAATCACAATTACTGACGTTTGAATGTCTTCATTTTATCGCCGTATTCATTGATTTATTTAAATGTATGCGTGAAGAGAAGAACATGCATGGAAATATTTAGCATTTTGATGTTAAGTAAGTTGAATTGAATTATATTATGCATTTTGATTTTTGAAAACAATAATATTAGTATTGGTTTACAATTGAAAAACATTTTTTTGAAGAGATGTCATGTCTAGTTTAGGCACAGAAATTGCAAAATAGGCGCCTAAATAGGCACAAAAAAGTTCAAAATAGGCATAAAATAGGCACAAAAATCCTCAAATAGGCTTTAATCTAGGCCATTTTCTAAATAAGCACCTTTATTTGGCATTTCTTGCAAAATATCTCAAAATCCTGAAAAAGTCACCAAAAATGTCGAAATAGGATGGAATAGGCACAAAAATGTCGAAATAGGCACAAATAGGCCTTAGGCACAAAAACCCCAAAATAGGCGTAAATAGTAGAGACCGTCCAGAAGGTTGGTCGGTACTTTTCGTTAAAGTACCAAAGCCTGAGTACCGAAAAGTCCGAAAAAGCCTCGGTTCTTTCCCGTACCGTCCGATCTCTAATAAATAGGCATTATAAAGGAAGCCCTGCTAGTTAACAATAAGAAAATAGTTTATGCATTTAGTGCATTTCAAGATTTATATTTTTAATGAATTATCAGATATTTCCATAATAAACGTTGTATATTAAATTTTAAAATTATTTATTCGATATTAGTAAGTTTTTAACAGCTAAAATTATGTTTAAATTTAAAACATCTCAAAAATCGGCTAAATTATAACGGATAAATTGATTTATTACCATCATTTAAAATTTAAATTTGTTTATTTGAGTACCTTATTTTACCTCTTTGCCGTTCAATCGCGACGTTAAATATTTTAAAATATGTGCAAAAAAAAGTTATTTAAAATAACTAAAAATTAATGCAATATTTTTATTGTCATTGATAAATCTTGTTTATATTTTTATGCATGTTGTATTTGRCCTTGAAGTGGGTTGAAGATTCCTCTCCTAGTGACATAGCTTGGGTTTGGAAATCAAGATGTATTAAGAATTTTGGTCAAAAATTAATGAAGGAATTTATTTATCAATATATTATTTAGTCCTTTTTCCATTTATTCGATTTTTATTTTTCGATTTTTCTCCTTTTTATTATTGTGCGTTTAAATGGGCATTTTGTTATAGCATTAAAACATCGTATATTTATAAACTTATTTTCTTTCAAAATTTTCGCCTTTCTTGCACGATTGTGTTCGGATAATCATCTCTGCTTTATTACATATTTCAAACGTAATTTTAAATTATATGCACGTAAGTGAAGTGTAGTTCAAATTTGGAAGTAGCCGCACACGAATGTGCAAATATTTGCATGTCACTTTTTATTATTAGAATAAAATAAATTTTAATATTTTTTAAATTTATATTTCATTATTTTAAATAATAATTTCTAGCCTATTTAAAATAAGTTCTTCCAAAATTCTTATTAAATAAATTATATTACAATAATATAAAAGGCGTTTTAATTTTAATTATCATTGAATATGAATTAAGTTGCTAATTTTATTCTGAGTTGGGAAATAATTTTTATAAAATGCAAATTAAAGAACCTTTGTTCACACTATTTTAATTATGCAAACTACTTCAATACCAATATTAAAAAGTTAAATAAACCTTTTTTCTTTAAAGATTTTGAATAATTTTTGTATAATTTTGTTCTTTGCTATTCAAAAATAGGGTTTATAAATATGTAAATTCTGTTTTGTTTTATTGAAGCTAAACGATTCCGACTCTAAATCTTTTATTTTGGCTATATTTTACAATTCTTACTTATGATACCAAATGAAGCCAAGCCCGAGGTTCACAACAACCTGGTTTTATGTTGTTAATGAATTGTTTTTATTTTTTTAAATTAAACGCTGTAGTTATATTATGGTGGCAGTTAGAGGCAGAATTAGGCTAGGTAATAAATTTAATTTATCAAAATAAATAGCTTTTAATTCATATTTGATTTTGCAAGTATATCTTTAGATAAATGACATGTACGTGTATGTATTGAAAGCAACTCTGAATTGGTTATTTAGTTATCGTTTTACAAAAACTGATAAAAATTTGTTTAAGGATAAAATGTTTATTATTTTTATGTTTTTATCAAGAATATTACGTTCTCGGCACTCGTTTAATGATATCTGGATTGACCAACGGTTGAATATGTTGATCAGTGGCCTGGAGTCGGGGACAAATTGTTTGMATTCATTAATTAGTTATAATAATAATAATTTAATTTCCAACATTCTCATATTTTTTAATAGTTTTCAATTTTATGCGGTCATATAATTATTGTTGCTTAATCATTGTTTGCATGGAATTTTATAATTTTAATCAAATTTTTGTTTATCTGATAACTAAACTTACATTTTATTAGTTCGATTTAAAATAATCTTTTGCGCAGTCGTTCATACTCTGAGACAAAATTTTATTATAAATTTTCTCGGGTTGATTTTGCAATTTAATTTTTGTTAAATTAAATAATTAAAAAAAAAAAGTGTTTATTTTTTATTCTGGGCCCGGAATGAAATTCAGAACTTTTACGATTTTTTTACTTTTTCTTTTAGGAATTCACTGAATTTTAAATTTTTTATCTTTGCTTAAAGTGGACACATCCTTATAAACGTTAAATATTTGGTGTATTTTATGTTCTAAATTTAGATCATAGATTATAATCATTTTTTTAATTAATTTTCTTATTAAGGAAAGTAGGATTGCTATTTCTTAAAATTTATATTTGCTTATTATTTATAATTTTAGTAAATAAGTCGTAAAATACATTTTATTATTACATTTGATAGTTTTGTAATTTGATTTGGTGGATTTATGCTTAAAAGGTTTATGTTTTATTTTTTGTTTATACAATAAATACACTCATCGATCTTTATAGATAACGCAGTCAAGCTCGCGTTTGAATTCGGTGAGCTGCGATTTAAGTGTTTTTTCATTGTACACATATCAATATTTTTAAATTAAAATTGAATTCAAAAGCTTTTCAATTGTATATTTTTTAAAGGGTTGCTTAAAGGCAAATCGAAAGGCATATACATATAATCATCATCGGTGGAACGAAATCCTCATTGTGATGTACTGTCGTTTTTTTCTCTGTCTTCTGCTTTCTCGCCTGTTTACATTTCTTTAATTTTGGATGTTGGCTAAGGATAGTCGGACCTTCCCAATTTCTTTTTGTAAATGTCGTTCATGTGTCATATATATCGACATGAAATTATCATAATTTTTTACTGTTTTATTGCATATTTTTTATAATTCGATTAAAAATATTTAAGTATGTTATATAACAATACATTTAATTTAATCTTATTTTTTCAATAACACTTATTTTTTTGTTGAGGCCTTCTATCATCATCGTCACGATTCAACGTTGCCTTTCACCGGATCTAGTCCTGTTAAATGCATAGTGACAAATATTTACCAAAGGTGGAATCGAAAGTTTTATTTATTGAAACATTTAGAAAATATTTAATATATAAAAATAAATTTTCTTCGAATTTCCTTTAGAATTATAATGCTAAGTTACTTTTAAAAACATAATTTGTAAAAGCTTGGCACGTCGCCCGTTTGCATCGCCATATGGTTGCACACACCCCTATTCATGATTTATTGTTATACGGTTGGATTAATACTTAACATAAACGAACGATTTGTGCCAAAACTACGGCCAAATTCGGCAAAGTCAAGCCGGTTTGAACAATTACTAATTTTAGGAAATTGTATTTTGAACGAATGGGGGAAAGGATATACCGGGATTTACTGCTGGTTGATTTGGCTGAAAATTTGCATTAAATATTAGATAGTTTTATAAAATGTTTGATCATAATGAATTACATCGAAAATAGATTATTTTTAGTTGTTTTAATCAATACAATTTTTATAAGAAATTTTTTTACTTTTTCTACTTTTTAGTTTGAAACATTCTTCATTTAATAGTTATAATGTTTTACGCACCCATTTAATAAACGCTTGCAAACTCAAAAAGCACAAATGCAACCATACGGGTACGACCTCTGATTTAATGTAAAATAAATTGTAAAATTGAATTATTATTTTTTTTCTTCGGTAGTTGGATTTTGCGAATTTTTATACACGTTTATTGAATATTTTTATTTGACACTTTTTATATTATTTTTTTAATGCCTTCATAAAAGAAATTCAATTCGCTATGTGAGTGGAATCCTGCTTTTTCGAAATTTTATCATAAAAGTTATGTTATTAATTTTTTAAATTCATAGTTTTACTTTAGGTGTTTTGTATTACTATCTTAATTTCAATATAACATAGCGTAAATGCTTAAATGAAAAATTATTTTTATTTTTTCTTTATATTATGTTGCGTTTCCATATGTGCGGCTCATCTTCTACCAGTTTCGAGATCGGCAAGTGCCTTTGACTTTGTCCGTGGCTTAGTCGAAAATAATTGAATACTTTTGCATTTAAAGCTAATATTAAACCTCTTTTTTTTAACCAATTAATGCATTTTAGACGTTTCTATGATTGTTGATTTTTAAAAGAGAATCTCCATTATTATTTTTTAATACTAAAATATAAAAGGTCTGAGATCCAGAAAGCACTTGAAAGTTTTATAACAGCTTTATAGGGAATTTTTAAAATGATTTATACGTATAAGTGCTAATTAAAACAAGAAGAGTAAATCATTATATAACGAATTCATGTTTCGTTTTTATTATAATTTTGATTATTGAAATTGCTGCTCTCATTGCGTGTAATTATGAGTATTTTGTTTTTTGTGTTATTATTTATTTATTTCTTTAATCAGATGCTTTAAAGTAATTGGAATTTTAGTTGTTTAGTCTTTTTTATAAGTTTTGGCTGTTTGCTTTCGCCGATACTTCGCTGTAAATAGTTCAGCGCGTGTTGCAGATAAGCAATTTTTTAAGATTTGCATAATATTTAGCTATTCTATTTAAAGCAACAAATAAATTTTTATTTTATTTTTCGTCTAACTTAAGCGATTAAGAATTATCAATATATTATTTGCTTTAAATGTTCATAATTAAACCAAACAACATAACATCTTTAAATTGAAGATGTAATTTAAATGATGATTTCGTATCATTTTAAAAATGTTTGTTTTTGTCATATATTTATTCAAAGAAATCACAAAATCATTTTACCGGACGGTGTTATATTCTTGTGTTTTATTTTGTTTTATGCATTATTAAATAATAGTAAGGATTAGGGAAAAAAACTTACAACAATTGGTTTGCTATGGCCGGACAATTTTCAGTTTTATATTCAACCAACTTGAATTTACTTCTTTTTTAACAAAAGTTAAATTATAATTTTATAAATTATTTTTATTGAATAGTTGAGTAATTTTTATTTTTATTTTTGGCTTGAAATTAACCAAAGGTAAATAATATCTATATTTATTTAATTGCAAAGAGCTGTTAGTATCATTGCAAATTGATATGAAGTTGAAAGAATTAATCTAATTACAATCGTGTTTTTAAACTAAAATGCAACGCACTTATTTAATTATAAAAGGTTAATTGCGATTTTTTATAATTGCATTTTTGAATAATTGTAATGTGATTTGAAATAATACACATATGTTAAAAGTTTCACCTTTGTTTTTAAGTTGAGGGCAATCGGATATGCCTCAACCAAATCGACAAATTTACGCTTACTTTCGAGAAAGAGATCAAAAGTGGCGAGAACCATTATTTAATGATAAATTATTATAGCTTATTTTTCCGACTCTCAATACGTTTTGGCTGATTCTTGATGGATATTAACTCATTATTAATGGTTTAAATTAAATTTACTATTTGTTTATTTAAATGGGATTAGACTATAAATATTAATGGATTTTTTATTATAAAAGTATTTTTAGCGGTTCTGACTTTAGAAAATAAGTTTGTCTAATTATTCCGTTGAACTTCTCATAGGTAAATTCGTTTTATAAAATTTTGTAACTGGTAATAAATAAAGAAATTTTAATTTAAAAATTAATCAAACTTTTTTTTGTTTACAATTTCATTCATAACTCTTCGGAAGAAATTGCGGGTCGCACCTCTTAATCGCAATGTTATAATTTAAAAAAAAATCTGTGTGTTTATTGATTTTATAAATTTATTCGTATGTCATTGGACACGGTTTTAAGTGATTGTTTATTTCAAATTTTATTTTTTGACACGCTAAATAAATAACAATTAAATTCTTAATAAAAAAAAATTTATCACTAAGACCAAAAAATGACCTCATCTCGTATGTTGATTGTATATTTTTAGAGATTAATTAGATGAATGTGATCATTATTTGATTTATTATTTTGTCAGTCAGGGCTTTGTGCGAAATAAGTTTATTTTCTTTAAGCATTAGAATTTGTTAATTTAGCTTGCTTTAGCTGAATACAACTTAGGATTCAGTGACACTTTAGAATACTCGTTAATTTATTTAATTTAAAAACTTTTTATAAATTTTCGGCTGAATAATTGAATAATTTTAAATTTTACATTTATGAAGAGATGTCATGATTAGAAAGTTATTTTAAATTTTAAAACATTTAAAAATCGAATTTTCTCGTCTTTTAAGCTTCGCAATGTAAAATTAAATTTCGTTAGCACGGACTAATTAATATACATTATTACCGAGAGTAATAAAATACAAGGGTTTTTCAAATAGCAGGCAAGTTCGCTGTAAAAAGGGAAAAAATTTGAAAAGAATAATGCAAAATTTAAAAAACATAAAAGCCCATTATCGTCTTTGAAATATTGGCCGGCCGATTAAAGATTGCACATGTTAACATCAAGGAGAAAGACAGAAAATCAATGAAATAAAAAATCTTAATAAACTATTTATTAAAATCACTTTATAAGAAGTTTCACGTAAAAAACAGTAAATTATAACCTCGGCTAGATTTCGATTTTTCATATTTTCATTAATATTTCATATTTGAACTTAGGTATTTGGGCCGTGAGGATTTTTATGCTTTTTATTTTTAAATTGTTATTTGTTGTTTTCATTCCCGCCGCCTCCGTCTCCACTCCCATAGTTATTGTTGTTGTCAATATCTTTGTGGACTCGTTCAATAATAATAGACGTAACCTTGACTACCGTAATAAATATTTGATAAGTTCTCAAGAATAAATGGTTTAAAGGATTTTATTTTTTTCATTATTTTGTTTACACATTTTTTAATAATATTAAAAGTTAAGATATTTTTATTAAATTTTTTAATTGAACCCATTTAATCGGATGCAAACCTTTAGATAATAAGAACAACTGATTGTGCTTAATCAGGTGATTGATAGGCAACACCTTCACATTGATTCTTTATTTAATTTAAAAAACAAAAATAAGTTTCAAGAACAAAAATTATTATTTTAATTGTCTTTTTCAGAGTTTTGTCATTTTGAGGTATATATGGAATTTAAAGGGATGTTTAATGGCGTGAGTTTGTATGAAACCGTGCTTGGAGGAGTCTTTTCAATTAATATTTATGAGTTCCTTTTAAATTTTCATTTTTATTTATTTATTCTAAATATTTTATTAAGAGTCAATTTAATTTTCAATTCAAAAGT
The DNA here is from genome assembly GCA_001723225.1 of Globodera ellingtonae. Classification (NCBI taxonomy): domain Eukaryota; kingdom Metazoa; phylum Nematoda; class Chromadorea; order Rhabditida; family Heteroderidae; genus Globodera; species Globodera ellingtonae. The sequence goes on from MEIZ01000074.1 coordinate 304,341, forward strand.
TTTTTGCTTAATATATAGATTTTTCCGCGACGCGTCCACCTTTGCCTGAGTTTGTCTCTTTTTATCTTGAAGAAATGGACTTTCCTCGACGCTTTAGTGTAGAGCCCATGTAGGTTAATTCGTGTATCGCATAAATTATTTAATTTTACCATGTTAGTATACTTTTTTATTATGTAGTTTTTATTTAATAATTAATCAAATTTCATTAAATTTTTCGGCGAAATAAAGGAGCGTAATATAATGATTTTGAATTTATATATTTGATTTTGCAACTATTTTTTGTTTAATAAATCAAATAAATAATTTGTGCAATACACCTCTAATATGGTATTGTAATCTTTTCGTTGACGTTTTTATTAATAATTTCGAAAAACTATACATTTTTAAGTATATTTTTTGAATAGATTTGTGGAAGTTAGCTATTTAAAATTATTTTTCATCATCAAGATTTTTAAAGCAGTTCTTTTTTTTGTAATTACTTTACATTATTTTGATGAAATATTAATCAAATGACATAAATGGTTTAATGTATAAAAATATTTCTACATTTTAATTTAAATTTTTCTTGATCATGTGATTGGAAAAGCAAAATAGTGAAGTTTATTTTCATTTAATTAAGGCGTAAGTCAAATTATTTATCAAAATTGGTAATGCATCGTTTACTCAAGTGGGTAATTTAATTAAGCTTTTGTATATAAGTTTTGAAAACATTAGGTTTGCATTTGATAGAGAATTTCAACATTTGATTAATATTGATACATTTTGATTATTTAGTTTTTAAACGATATTTGTATTTTTTTAAAATAAATGTTATATTGTAGATTAAATATTTTTTAATTAATTTGTGAAGCAAATATTTGTTCATTACAATTTCAAGTTGCGTCATTCACTGATGGATGATTTCCGCATGGAGACGTGACATCAGAAAATGATTAACTTAACGTTAAGGATTAGGAAAAAATTTGCCATGTAGTGCCTGATAATTTTCAACATTATAAGTTTATTTTTTACGGTTCCAAATGTTTAATTTTTGTTTTTTAAACAAAAATTATTTACTTTTAAGCAATAAAAATTTATAATCAAAAAAATGCAGCCATAATTTTTATTAAAATTTATTCTTTGTGTTTTCATATTTATATTGTTTTAATGAACTAAAACTTTCCATTCGTAAATCTCATTTATTTATGTAATGTAAAAGCAGGCATAGTACTTTAAACAATGTAAAATTTCTTAGTGCATCAATATTATTTATAGGATTCATTATTTAGTAGTATAATAATTGGTATTTTTAAAAGATTAGCAAATAATCATTTAAAATGTTTTTGTATTATTTTTTGATTAATTGAATTAATATCAATGCGCAAAGCTTGCCTCAGATTGCTTGATATGTTTTTTTAATTTTACTTATAATGAAACAAAGGTAAAATTTTTTTGCTTTGGTTCTCGGTGCTGTTTGGTTATCCGAACGGCTCCGGTTTGGTTCCAATATATTCGTTGCCAATTTAAATATTTATACTGTAAAAAATGGGAAGGGATCAGATCAAATTGAAAAATCGATTTAGTTCCCAATGACACTTTTAGGGGGATTTTAGGGACCATAATTTGGCTCAAAATAATCGGAGTCTTCCCTTTTTTAGCAAGTGTCCTAGAATTACTCCCTCTATCCCATATAAAAAATGGAAAGGGATCAGATCGATTTGAATAAGTCTATTTAGTCCCCAATGGACACTTTTTTTTAGAATTTGAGGGACCATAATTGGCTCAAACTGATCGGAGCCATCCCTTTTTTTAATGTGAGTCTTATAATTACTCCCCCTATCACATAAAAAATCGGAAGGGATCAGCTCGATTATTTAAAATATGTTGATTTAAAAAAGCGTTTTTATGACTTTAAAAAAATAAAACCGTGATTTTGATTTTAATTGATATTTTCTATGCATGCCATTATCGATTTGATGATGGAGGTTTATTGGAAGTTTGTCTTTATATATATACTATTTATTGTTTATGATATCAAACAATGTAATTTTCTCGTATTTTTAGTTCTTTTACTTTTTTTTTAATTATAATGATCTCTTTGCATAAAATTTAATAAGAAAAATTCTTTGGTAATAAATTGGCCAGGATGTCCTCACATGGGCAGACAGATGTGGTGAATCGACATTTAATAATTAACTCAAAAATACAACAGTTTTTTTGGAATGCAAACGTTTTTTTTTATCATTTTCTGATCGTTATATTTTTATTGGCAATAGTTTAGAGATTGTCAATTTATTCTCAATTATAATTTAAGTTTTTTTAATTTTAAAATTGATAATTTGTTCTTAAAATAAAATTAATATTCGATCGTTATTTAATTTATTGTAATGTTCTTATACATATTTTCAGCAAATTTTTTATTTTAATCAAACAAATTTACGTATTCATTGTCTTCAAATTGAAGCTTGATGAACACCGAAGCTTGATTGAACGTTGCTCTTGTCGAGCTTGTTAATTATTGATTATTAAGGTAGATAACCTTGTCTTGTACCAATTGTGCGTTGAAGTGGGTAAATTCGTTTTTATTTTTGCCAAAAGTGGCTACGTTCAGAAAGCAATTAATTGCTGGTATTGTGTGGGTTTTCAATATATTCTTGTTTGGATCCTGTGTCAATTATTGTCTTAATCGCGTGGTTCCCCTTTATTGAGCGTTATAATTTTAATTTATTATTTAAAGATACTTGAATGTTTTTAGATTAACTTTTATATTTAATAAATTTTAATTGCTTATTTGCCTTTTTATAAATAATATTTATTGATCACTAAATTTTTAAATTAACTGAAGACACACGTCGAGAACGGTCCAGTTCGGCGGAACCGGCTTTCCCAAAGAGCGCGCCGCATTCGCAGTCTCCAGATTACGGCACATCTTGGACATTTTGTTGACTTTTGTGTTTATTGTTCTCGAGCGTATTAATGTTTTTCTTGAATTGTTTTTATTGATAAACAAATAAATTTTGTGTTCTATTTGGTTAAACTTAATTTTGTTAGTTATGCCAATTTTAGGTTCAATATTTAATTTCAGCTTTTTTTTTTGATTCAGATTTTATTATCCCATTAATATCACTCTGTTCGATAAGTATTTTTTATTTTGCACAATATTAACCTAACATGAAATATTCAAATTTTAAGTTTTTCTTTATCGTAAAAAAGAAAATTTTATTTTATAATTAAATACATTTTGCTTACGTACTAGGATATTAATTAATATTGCTTAATGTTTATGAGGGGTTCTAACAATATTGTTATTTAAAATGATTTATTATTTTATTTTAAAGGTCAGCAGATATAATAATTTATGAATTAAATCGTATTTTTTGGTTGATTTAATTTTAATATGTTTTTTAAAATCGACCAACCCACATTCGTAACTGCTTTGCTTAAATACAGGCTTTTTGTTAATTAAAATTGGGTCCTGGGTTTCAAGGATGACTACATTTATTAGTTTATTTTTTTATAACTTTTATTAAGAGTCTTACAAATTTGGCTAGCTTATATAAGTTTAATTTTCGGTTAATCATTATTTAGTTTTTTTTTTTAATTTAAGATATTTTTCATAAGGTAATATTTTTTCTTTTACTAATTCTTACAAATTTAGGAATAGATAAGATATATAAAAAATATTTCATTATTTATAAATTGAGATGTGAGTTTTCAAAACAATTAATTTATTAATTATTAAAATTAATTTAAATATTTTCTTGAATTTTCAATTTATTTTTATTTAATATTATTTTTCAAAAAAGATCTCTATGTTGGTAGCCAAAGAAAGTCGTGATTAGTGATTAGCCTGTTTTAACAATATTAAAATAATGTAATAAAGATTTTTAAATAAAGAACCAGCGCTTTTTTTAATTACTGCCTTAATAATTGATTTAATAATATAACTTATTGAAGCATGGACGACAATTGGCTGAATATATTTGAAGATTAAATAACATAATATTAGTTATAAATATTTGAGAAATATAAGTATACTGCCTTAATAATTGATTTAATAATATAACATTTTGGCATGTCCATTTTGGCATGTCTCTGTCAGGGATGTAACCAGATGCCAAAAAAATGCAGAAAATCCGGAATATGGGAAAATCTATTCAAAAATTAAATGTTTAAGAAAGTAAACAAAACAATTTTTAGATGGGGTTTGATGTCCAAATTACTCTCGCAGACTGACTCTCTCTTTTTAGCACACTATTTTTCAAAAAATAAAATGTTCAAAAAAGTAACTAAAAAATTATTAGATGGGGTGCGTTGATGACCAAATTACTCTAACCGTCTGACTCTCTCTTTTTTAGCACACTATTTCTTCAAAAAATAAAATGTTCAAAAAATAAAATTTTTAGATGGGGTGCGTTGAAGTTCAAATTACTCTCGATGTCTGACTTATTTATTAAAAATTCAAATATTGCAATGGTTTTAAGAGTTGATTAAACCTTTATATATAAGTTGCTTATACTAGCAGATGTGCAAAGATATTACAACTTCAATTGTTAATTATTGTTTTTTCATTGGGAAGACAAAATGTAGATTCCCACGTAGTTTTTCTGATTTGAATGGCGCTTTTGATTTAAATTACAAATTTATTATTTTGTAAAAAGCTTCTTTTTATCATAAATATTGTTACTGATTATGTTGTGGGTTAGCTTTTTATTTGTAATTAATCGTTATAACCTGTAAATTATTAAAATAAAACATCGAAAAATTTTTAACAACTGAACATCGTGGACTTGCAGAAGACAACAATTGCCTTCTTTAATATTTTGAAAAAATAAAAAAATATATAATATATTCATTTACTTAATCATCTACACAAAAAATGGACAGCGTTTGGGTGAAAAGCAAATAAAAACGCAAATTTTATTTTTAAAACAAAAAATTGTGTACATTTATTTTTGCCTAACTAATGGTATGCGTTTGCAGAAACAACCGGGTTGTTTGTCAATTCTGCCGCTGCGTCATCATTGCGACAAATTTGAAGCGGTGTTATTTTTAATTAATATGAAATTCTTTATATTTATGTGATAAAATTAAATCATATGGTTAGTTTAACACTCGGCATTTGTGCACCAAAAGTAAAAGTGTGTTCCCACTTCGGTCCATGTATGGGGCAATGAAGATATCCGTTTTAATGATTATATTTATATTAATTTTAAATTGATGTTATTAAATTGTAATTTGTTTTAGTCTTTCTTTATTTATTTTTGTTTGGCCCTCAGCAATACGCTTACAAATTAATRCAAACGTCAAGTTGTCGTTGGAATAGTGCGCCAGCAGTGGCAGTAGAACAATGCTGAGGAAGTTGAGCAAAGTAAAAGGCGATCATCTAACGAATTAAACAAAATAATTTAACAAAGAATTGATGCGCAGGGGAAATTGTTAGAGAGCCTGGTTTCGCAAAAAATATTATTTAAAAACTAGAATTTTATTTTTGAGCTTGTAATGGCTGTGTTGCAAAGTTTATGATTTTATTTTTTTCATCAAAATATTAATCWTGTTGATTTAAATTTCAAAATATAATTTTTATCCYAATTATGATTAGTTTCTTTAAATATTGAAACAAAATTATTTTAATAAGAATCATTACTCCAAATTTTTTGCCTAATTATATTGAAAGATTTATATTAATTGTATGTTAATAATATTAATACTAAATTTTTTTGTAATATAGTGGTATTTTGTTCTACTTTTTAAGCAAATAAAAAAACTGTTCCTGTTTAAGCTCATTGATAAACTATGGGTTATAAATGTATTAAAGAAAATTGCTCATTTCAAGATATATTTGAATTATTTAGTAGCTTATGTTTATTAGTTATTATTTGTTTTATAGTAACTCAGGCTTGAGTCTCTAAAGTTTGTTTATATATTAAATTTATTAATTAAGTATTTTATTCTTTTGATTAATCGACAGAAGAATTCGGCATTTAGCATTCGTTGACCAGTCAGGGGTCGAGGTTTTTTAACCTATTTCGTCGATGTTTTTATTAATGATTTTGATTAAAAAAACCCCGCTTTTAAATTTTATTAATAAATGAGATAAAGATGCAATAAAAGTTTTTTTTAAATATAAGAATTATTAAAAAGTTAATGTGATCTTTTCGCTATAGATCAAAAATAATAGACTGCTACTTCGCGCCTGTTACTTATTGATTTATATTTAAAACATWATTATAACTAATAAACCCAATAAAAATTAGAGAAACATACTTTCCAACATACCCCCACAACTTTTCTGAGTGCACAAGGACAGAAGCCAATTTCGATAACAGGTAAAGTTATCAAAAAATAAATCAAGAAAAAAAAGCAGTTCTTCCAAAGAATGTACGGTCTTAATTAAATACGATAAAAATTGTGTGCAGAATTCGAAACAAAATGGAACATTAGTTAAACCACTATTAGTAATGTTAAAAAATGGCAGTGCTTAAAATTATTATTCGGTAAGAAAAGGGAAAAAGATGCATAAGAATTGATAATTTAACATATTTTAGAACTTTGTATATTTGTTGAGGGGAAAATAATGCAAATTAAAAAACATATATCGTTTTACATTTATAAATTATAGGAGAAATCACTTGCCCAATAATTTAGTCAATGTAATAGGCAATATTTTATACTGAATTTTTAAAAATTTCAAATTCTGTTTGTTTAATATTTGTTTAAAATTTTTTTAAATTTAACCTTGATTTTATTTAGGTTTTTTCACTTCGCTGTGCATAAAATTGTTAAAATATTGTAATGCTGACCCCTAGCTGATTGTTCTTCCGCTGCCTTCGAAAGCATTTATTATAACGTATAGTATTGAAATTTATCAAAATTTAGTTATTCATTTTGTTTAAAAAAGGTTTATTGATTTTTTATTTATATATCGAATTTGTTAAAAATGTCTAATTTATATTAATAATTTCTACAAAATTTGATATAATATATTATTAGAAAATAAATTAATTAATAAGTCTGTGAAAGCTATCATCCAAACGAATTTTTTGTTCACGTCGCCGAACGCATAAAATTTAAAATATAAATTTTGATGTATTTAATGACAAAATTGCTGTAATTATTGTTTATTAAATTGATCACCATTCTTCAAATTATTTTAAGTTTTAATCATTCCTATTAAATTTTTTAACGGTAAAATTTAAAAATCAATTTTTGATTTTAACGTACGTTTTTCAGACTATGAAATTGTTAGTCGGTAGACTTTTTATCAATTTATTTTGATCTTACATCAATTTATAACATTTGAATTTTTGTTTATTAGAATTCTTTTATTCTGATATTAATTTTAAAATGTTTTAGATAATCGATATAAATTGTAAATTCATAATTCATAATTCACGCTCGCCACTTTTGCTCCCATTTCATAGAACTTGTCAATGTCCGAACAACCATATTTTTAAATTTGATTTGTTTTATTGTTTTTGAAAAATAAAATACTTTTATTTATTTTTATTGATTATTAAATAATTGATAAATCAATCTATTTTTTTACATAATAAGTTAATATTGTAATGCCATTACTTTAATGTATAACTATTAATTACTATTCTAGAATTTTAATAGAAAAAAAAATTTGTTTTCTTTCATATCGGGTTCCTTTTGACTTATGAGACGTTGCCACATTCTACCAGATGTTAATAATTGGATTTTTTGAGGGAATAACAATATTTTAAATTTTTGAAAAATATTTAACAATTATTTAAATTAACACGTAAATGAAGACTTTGTTACTGGTGTTTTATTTATGATGAAAATGAATAAGTTGTAAATTTTCTCAATATTTTTTAATTAACAATTCACTCCCTTTTGAAAGCTTTCTTTTCATGTTTAGCTTATTAAATAGCGCTATTAATCAACCATCATTTTACATATAAATTGTAAACTGCGTGTAATCGATTTTTTTAAATTTTTGTCTTTGGACTTTAATGTTGTTGTCGAGATGTTGTCGTTGTCGAAATTTTTTTAAACCGATATTCCATAATGATTTTTGTTTAAATGTTACATATTCTCAATAGAGGACGATCTGAATCAAGCTTTCTGTAAATTTTTAATCAAACAACAATGCAAAAATAATCAAATAAAAATAAAAATATAACTTTATATTAATTCTAAAAAAAAATTTAAAGCAAACTTGGATGTTTAATACTAAACTTTTGAACTAATATTATAATATTTTTTTTGTTAGCATCAGCGTTTTTTGCTCCTAATTATATAAACTTTTTTGTAGAAAATGTAAAAGAAAAATCTTTATTTCCCAACTTTTTGACATAATTGATCAAACCGTATCTTTGCCGGTTTTTTCACCAGCAAGTCAAACTTTTTTGTTGTTGTTATAATCAGCGTTTTTTGCGCTTTCTAAATTATATTAAATTTGTTTTCAAAGAAGTGAAAAACAAAAATTTTAATTTTTTGATCAAAATTGATCATAAAACACCTGACCCGTCGTGTCGTTTTGGAAAAATTGATCATGTCCAATACAAAACTATTGCTCGTATATTATAAAGAAAAGATTATTTTTAAAGTTTATTTTGTCTTTTCGATAATAGTTTTATATGTTATTTTATTTCATCATCAAAATATATATTAAATTTAATCTTTGCCAAAAATAATAATTTTCTTTTCCTACAATACAAAATTGACAATTAGCTAAAGAATTCTTCGCATAATTACAATCTTTTGCTTTTTTTGTTTTTAAAACTTATTAATTTTGAGAGTAATTTAAATGATTTTGTCAATTTATTAAGTTTGATTATATCCCGATTTGGAGTTTTTAATTAATATTTAATACTCTGATTTTGAAAAGAAAATGATATTAATCGACATTTAATAAAATTAAGACGAAAAGACAAATATTTATTCTTTACAATATATTGTTATTATTGAGAGAAATTGAGTTAAGCAAAAATAATTACGCTTCATAATGAAACCTGCATAAATCAGTCCCGTTTGCCCCGCGTTGTTTCGCTTCGACGATTAAAAGTTCCCCGTTTTATCATTTCATTTAGGTTTAAAGTAGTTTTTATATTGCAATCGTGTTTATTCAATAAGCATTTTATTGGGAGCTTAAACTTTATTTGATTATGTTTTTGCAATTTATTTACTTCTTATAATCTTTTTTGGAAAATTTTTTGTTGGTTATTATTCACAGATGTTAAAATATGGACATAAAGAAGTATATCTAGATTATAGGAGACACTTTTTCTATCAATGGCTTTACCGCTTTAGCTAAACTACTTAGCTGAAGCACTGTGGCAATAATTATGGCTTGGGCCAATAATTTCTCCCCATGCTATATGAGTACATTTTATAATAATTATAAGCACAAAAATTTTATATAATTGAGTCGTTTATTTATAAACTCAAGAAACCACTAAGTGATATATTGTTAATGCATAGGTATTGTATAAATAAAATTAATTTCAAAAGACATTTAAGCGTAGCCGAATCAACATTATTAGTTATATATGTATTAATGAGAGTTGAAAGCTTTTAAATTAAACCAATTGATCTTTTTCTTATCAAAATTTTACGTATGTCGTAGCTTTAAAAATTTTGGAATTATGTATATCATAAAAGCTATTGAAAATACTTAAGAATTTGGTGGAGGGCAATAGCAAAATATCCTCAATGATACTTTTAAAAATGAATTTTCCACCATTTTATCATTTATGAAAACTAAGAAATATATCCCTCCTTCCTCTCTTTCTCTTCTCACTTTTTCCCTCACTCTTTTCTTCTTTCTCTCACTCCCACTCCAATTGGACAGCGTTGCGCAGCCGCAGCAAATGAGCAGCGAGTGGCGTACGCGTCAGCGACGCGCGCGCCGCAAGGGCAGCGCAGTCATTTGCCCAATATCTCTGTCACATTCTACCTCTCACTCATTTTTCTGTCTTTTCCACACTGTTTCTTTCAAATCTCTCGTCTAACCTTCTTCACTCCTTAACCACTTTGCGCATTTTTGTTAGAAATTACTGTAAATTAATTTTAGCTCAACGTTTATTTTTGTCAATAAGTGTAATTGTTTGTGTTTTTCTAATCTTTTGGCGGTTTGTCTTTTTATTGTGAATGCGCGCCGCCTTTGTAAATTAGAATAATTAACGATTGTTTTTCTTAATTATTGTGATATAATTTAAGTAAAATATTTATTGTTGTTAATACATTTGTTAATTATATGCTACATTTTTATGCTGATTTGATTGTTAGTTATAAACAAAAAAAAGAACGTTTTCATTCAATTGAAAGAATTTTTTATTTAAAAAATTAAAAATTCTATCGATGTTTTTTACATATAATGAATTTAAAATTTCCTTTTAAATAAAAGTTAGCTAGGATGCTGATAAGTTTACTTTGTGAATTCATATTTTTTCCCCTGCGGGGTTTCAGCTTCATCAGTAATCTCGCGACTCCGTAATTTTCTCGGGTCTTTCATGTCAATTTACTTAAAATTTAAATTTTTATTATCTAAACATAAATCCAATTATTTTTGACGTTTTAAAGTTAACAAAGTAACAAATATTATTATCATTTCGGCTTTAGTGAAGATATTTTAATTCATGATTTAAAAATTGTTATTCTATTTAATGTGCCATAAATAATAATTGTAAAATAATAATATAGTGAAGGCAACTATATTTATATAAGTAAAATATATTCCTTCTTTATTAATAGTTTTTATTTACAATTTTATTTAGATAATGATGCCTACATTTTAGTTTATTTTAATTAATTTTATAATTTTTTTCTCAGAATTGAAAAGCATCGACTATTTATTATAAAACTTCAGTCGTGGTTGTGCGCCTCGCGCAGACGTCTGATTGAAAAATTGATGTTTTGATAATTGATGATCAAATTTTTTAAATATCAAATATTGAAATCCATGGTCGCGTGTCCATCATGGATTCATTGTTCTGTTAAATATATATAAATTCTTATGTCTGCATAAATTTGGGTTACATTTATTAATTATTGGGTGGTTATAAATAATATTAATATTCTTCAAATTATCATAGAAATTTTGGTTTTGTTTTTAATGTTTGTTACTCTATTTGACTTTGAGCAATAACCTTAGCTTGTTTGACTTTAGATGTAATAAATATTTTGTTTTTAGTTTTAAATTTAATTTTGTTATTTTTTGTACCAAACCAAGGTATTTATCAAATTTTCAATTCATTGATAAAAAAATGAACACAACATCCAAAATAAAAATGGTAATTTTCTGTCATTATCCACTCAGCTGCCTGTTTACAAACGGCATATTTTACAAATAATTTTTGATGACATTCGCGTTAATCTTCCTCTTTGATGACATTCGCGTTAATCTTCCTCTTCTATGTCATCTCGAGATCATTAATTTTTTAAATTTAAAAATAAATTTTCTCGTGTTTTAAGCTTAGTAGTAAAATTAATTATGTTCATTTTCGAGTTCATTTGAGTTTATGTTCAAAGGGGAAAATGCAGCTAAAAATTATTTAGGAAAATTACTTATTATATTTATTGCTATTTTTGCTATCGATTGTTTTTGAATTGTCTTTTTTAATATTTGATGTGATCTTTTTAAAATTAAATTAATACATTTATCATGCTTCACTCGTGATTGTGCGACTCTCATACGTCGAGTGTGAAGCCCCTTTTTTCATATTTCTAAAAACCATTTTTTCCCCTCATTGGGATTAGAGATCGGACCGATCGAGATTCTCGATCGAAATCTCGGTAAATCTCGACGAGATTTTTTCGAGATTCTCGATCGAAATCTCGATCGAAAATTTTTGGCTTGACGAGATTTTTCGAGATTCGAGATTTTTCGAGATTCTCGATCGAAATCTCGGTCGAAAAATATTCGATCGAGAATCTCGATCGAAAGACCTCGTCGCTTTGAATGCAACCCGTATTTGGACGATGACTTCTGCAAGCGCATAATCGCTGTCATTTCTAGCTTTCGATCACTCCTGATCTCTCCTCATAAAATGTCGCAAAGAACATATAAATACATTCAATAAATATACGGTAGCTGCTGAATAAAAATTCACTGTTTGGAGCACCGAAAGTAATTCTTTTTTTCTAATATAATTAATCAGCAATTCTCAAGGCCATTATTTTTTTATAGATTTGAATTTGATCTATTTGAACTTTTTAATTATTTCCTTTATTTGTTTAAATTTAAATTTATGAAGATGTTTTACATTAGCCGTTTAATTAAAAAAATACATAAATATTATAATGTTACTTTATTATTACATATTTTGACCCGTGGTGTTTTTCTTAACACAATTTTAATTTTAAATAAAATAATATCAAAATTTAAAAATGAATTAGGTAGTTACATTATCATACAACATCAAAAAATATAAATATAGTATTGATAAACCTCCAACAAATATTATTTGCAAATCTTTTAAAACATCGTACTGATAAACAGAGGTCCTCAAAATGCTATAAAAATGAAAAAAATATTTTTATAAAATTAAATTATAAATCAGCAATCCATTTAAAATATAAAGTATTTGTTAAAGCACTGATATTAAATTGCTTACCAAAAAACTTGCAGCCTAAGCAGAAAATATTCTATAAAATGTAACAAACTAGTTGTGATTTGAACAATAATATTGAATCAAAACTCCCGATTTCAAACAAATTGTTATGTGAATTAAAAAATAAGGAGATTTGAAGCCCAGGTTAATTTTTTGGTCGAAATTAAAAAATCAATAATAAAAAGTGAATTAAAAAATTTAAAAGCAACCGCCTAGAAATTGAGTGGCCCATCGCCAAATAAGCTAAAATGGCTTAAAATAAATTACATTTAAAAATTTATTAATCATAAATATACAAAAATCTCAGTAATTATATAAAATTTTGTTTGCATTGTTCTCTATTTTTTGTATTTAAACCTTTTAAAAAGTGTCCAAAAATTGATATGTTTTTGAGTTGGGGTTTGCTTCCAATTTGTCAATTATAATATTATGCAATGCTTATTATTATATTGGTTTAGAGATAGATTTTTTAAATCTTGGTTTAAATGTTAATATGTGTTTCCTTAGATTTTATGCTACATTATTTTTATGTTGTTTTTATTTGACAGTAGTTAAAAAATTTAATATAATTAATATGGAGCAGAACACCGATTTATAGGTTCAATTTATTAGCGGCCGGCTTTCTGTGATTCATTGTTAGTTTTTAAAATTATTTTATTCGAATTTAATTTGAAATAAACAATTAGTATTTTCGGCTTTATTATTTTAATTAATTTAGTTAAAGATTTTCATTTTAAGTTTTAATTCTAAATTATTGAATATTCAATTTAATGATGTTAATAATTTACTGAATAAAGGTTAAATTTAAAATATTTCTTTCGGGATGCATCCTTGATTGTTCGTTGAGCTCCTCATTGAGCAGAAGGTTGTTGTAGTTTTCGTGACGTTGGCCGGAGTTAATTAGCGAACTGTAAGTTAAGATATATTTTTATTTTCATAAGCATTCGACTTCAAACAGGACAAAACAAAAGAATATTTTTAATAATCGCAAAGGTTTCTAGCAATAACTAAATATATAAAATTGAAAATTTTGAAAAATTTAGATTAACATTACTTTTTTTTTAAATTTTCAAATAAAGAAAATTTAAATCAATGAAGAATTTAAAAATGCTTATAACAATTGATTATTTGTTTTTAGAAAAACTTAAAAAATTCTAAAATTAAATACTACTCAAACCAATAAATTTGTGTTAATTAAACACCATTAAATTAAATAACTTTTATAATTTCTACATCTAAGTCTATTTAATTCCAACGAAATTGTGAAAAATCAATAAAAATTTGAAATAGTTAAAGTAAGGAAAATATTCATATGTAGAATGTATCTCTCAAATTTTATCATCAAAGCAGTAAACAAATCGGATTATAATAATTAAAGTTTAGATTTGTTATCAGTTAAAAATTCTTAATAATAAAGAAAAAAATAAATAATCAATTAACTTCAGCGGATTAAACAAAAAAAAATTATTTTCTATAAAGATTGTAGTTTGAGCTAATATAAATAAGGCAGGTTTATGTATTAAATTAAAACTGTGTTTGTTATTTAATCATTTAAAATGGTATTAAAAACCGAAAGAATTAAACCATAATCCTTAGACGACTTTTACCAATTAAAAATTTTAAATTTGAAACTGTGAAGTTGAAATGTTTTTTAATATTCCTAATATTTTGCTTATTCCACTCAAAAATTCCCTTTTATTAATGAATGTAATACTAAAGTTTGATAAAATAATTATAAAGTTAAGCAAAAAATACAATTGTTTTTTTGCTTATTGAATAAACAACATTTATAAAAACTACATTAAATCTAAATGAAAAGATAAAATGGAGAACTTTCAATACAAAATAAAGATATTTTGAACTAAAACAATAAATAAACTTTTAAATGTATGCCGGTTTCATTATGAAGCGTAAATTATTCGCTTACTCAATTTCTTTCAATAATCAAGAGCAAGGTTGGCAAAAAAAAACCACCGCACGCACCTGTGTATAATACATAAATATATCATAAAATTTTAGTAAAAGGAAATAAATAAATCTAAAACCCCATTTAGTACAATTCTTCAGACAATATAAAGATTCGATCTAATGTCGTGAAATAAAAACAATAACAACAATTTAATTTATATTAAAATATTCTAAATTCCTCTCACTAAAACAAATATAATAGTTTGCCTTTTTGCAATTATTAATTCAAAATTGAATCTTTACTAATAAAATTAAAAGAAAATTTATTAAAATGATTAAATCAAGCTTTATTATTTATGAATAGTTAAAAACCATAATAAAATTAGTAGTAAATCTTCAAAATATACAAATTATTTTTAACTAACGCTGTATTCAATCAATATTGAAAAGAATCAATGACCGAAATAAAATAAGAGCATTAATGAATATTTGGCGAAATATGATGCATTAACAAATTTTCAAAAGAGTTGCAATGCACGAACGCACAAACGAACATGGATATCGAACTCGACTCATTTATGTTAAAAAAACATAACGCATTTAAATTTAGAATATTTATAAATAAAAAATTTAATAGTTTAAATTGACGAGAAAAAACTGTTTACTACGCTTAGTGGTTAAGATTTTATTTTATAATAAAAACTCGTAATAATATTAAAAAGGTTTAAACTTAATCAATTATCAATGAAAATCTAAAATCCTAAAATCTAAACATTTAGTTGAATTTCAAACTCATTTATAACAAAAAAGTACGTAAAGTTAATTAATGTTTAAAGATTAAGAGCTGTTTTTGAGCGTCAACGAGTGCAACATCCTGAATGAAACTAAGTAAAAATAAAAAGCACAAAAAACTTTAATATTATTTTTAAATATATTGCTATTATTGAATTCTTAAGACTAATGAGTGTATGAATGGACTTATTGTCAGACCACCAGAAGAAAAATCCAATGACCCTCTACGCGAGTACAAAAAATAAACGTTWTAAATGCTAAGTAACAAATAATTATAATTAATAATCTAATAATTTAAATTAAAATGGAAAAACATGCTCCAACCACAAACTTGCGATGGTCATAAAAGACAACAGACAAATATTAAGTAAAAAAACCCAATTTTAATAAAAACTTGAAAAATATATAGCCTGCATCGCCATTTTAATTCAAAACAAACAAATAAATAATATAATTTAAGGAAGTTTATATGAATAAAAAATGTACCACATATTTTGCATGCTTTAGATAGAAAACAAAAACACTTTAATGACGAAATCAACACCTGATGAGTAGAATGAGTAAACGGTCATTGATATTTATTTTTAGATTAATAAAACAATTTTTAAATTTAAATAAAATCGAGTGTTATGACAAAAAAAAAGTGAAATGAGAAAATATTCTAAACTTATGAAATCTGCATTTCAATGATATTGAAAAACGGATGCTTTTTAAGAGAAATAAATTAGTAACCTAATTTTAAAAAACGGGCTTAATTAAAAATGGATAATTTAAAAATCAAATATTTATTCCCAAAAAAAATAAAATATATTTTTCTCTAAGTACTCTGGTTTGAAAATATCACAAATTCTAAATAACAATTGGACGAAGACAAACAAAATTTATTAGAAGATTCAACAATCGTCGTAAATAAAGAAGTAATGATAAACAGGAACCCCCGCAATAATGTAAAAACCTAAAAGGCTAAATGGTCAATCTTATGGCATCACAACAAATTACTGTATTTTGGAAAAAGTAGCATCTTTTAAAAATTGATAAACATAAACAATTATGATAATAAATATAGAAATATTCATTATTAAATTAAGTTAAAATTAAACTATTTTATTTTTTGAATTACTTATAAATAATAAAATCCTATTGCAATTTTGCCTTGGGGTCCTATGTTCGTTCGTTATCCTCTATGGATCTAAAGATATAAAATATTCGTAATGTTTTAATTTTACTAAAGTAGCAAGGCAATTTTGTCAAAAATATGATTAATTTTTTTGATTCTTAAAGTTAACTGATATCTCAAATCACATTCTAAACCGTTGACAATACGGGGCATGCTTAACCATAATTTAACGATAAATTAAATCTCAATTAAGAATTTAAATAAAGTTAACGAACTATTAATATCTTTAATGCATATAAAACAATAAATTGCATTAAAATTTTAAGATTATAACATACAAAGTTTTTTTTAAATATGGCTTTTGATAATTACACTTAAGAAATAAATGAATTTTTTAAATAAAAATCTGTATTTACAATAACGGTGATAAATAAATAATAAATAAAAATCTATTGTTATTTTAGTAATTTTGAGCTCGCCATAATTATGCTATATAAAATTAATAATAACTTAACAAAAAGGATGGCCCATCTAAAAGAATTAATGCCGCATGAATATGATCTACAGAAGCTTCTGTTTCCCCATAGACACAGGGTGCACAGACAACAGGGATTATTGAATTTATGCAAACAAACAATTTTAAATGAACATTTTAAAGGCGTAAGTATAACATTCTAATCATTTTATTGAGATTGAGACAAAAAATTTATTTATTTAATATAGCAAAAAACAACACGATGACAAATTGCTTTACTTTGTACAGTGAGTGTAAAACAAGAAGAGTTTTGTACATAAATATAGCCAATCCGCCCAGCACTGGTAAAAGTTGGAAACAAACAATTAGGTATATATAATTAAAAATCGCGGTCAATTGATCGGCAAAATATACTGGCTAGCTTAAACAAAATTAGATAAATCAAATTATCAATAAATTTATAAAAGGCATTTTGATTCACTGAAACAGAATATATTAAAAAAAATTCATAAAATAAAAATTAATAAAAAAAGAAATCAAGGTTGAATTAAAATAATTTGCAACAAACTTTATAAAATCTATTTTTGTAACAATATAAGAAGTAAATTTTAACATATTCGTCATATAAAATTATCAACATTTTCCATAAAAAACATCATATGAACCACTGATATGGTATAATAATTATATACTATTATTAAATTCTTAAATATTTGTAAAAACTAATAAAGATTTTCATTACAAAAACCAAGTATAAATCAAGTCTCTTGTCTTAGCTAAAATTCCAAACCTAAATTCAAAAAGATGAAATAATACCTCCTTTCGCGTGAAACCATATAATTGATAGTTTTAAACTGAAATTTCAATTCAACTTAGTTATAAAAAATAATCTAATCGGCTTATATTATTATTTTTATGTGATCGAAAACAAAACATTTAATTAAAAAGCGTATTGCTAAAATATTGAAAATTAATTATTAATTATACAGTTTAAAAATGACTGCATTGCATTGTACAATCCAATTAACTAAAAAATATTACTAAAAACGGTACCATTCAAACATTTAGGATTGAGTGAAACGTATTAATTGTTAAGTGTCTGTTTCGTCATCACGAAGAAAAGTATAAAATCAAAATTTAATCCATAAATTATTTTTGAAACAGAATGTATTAAAAAAAAGTAACAAAAAAGTAAAAATTTTTTCAAAATAATTAATAACAAACGTTTATATAAATAAAAGACATTCACGGCCATAACGTTTGTTCGGGTCCGTAGTTGGTCAAGTTGTGATTTGTATTTTTGATCAAAAACTTCTTTTTCGCATCTTGCTAAGACATGGGTATATATTTAGAACAGCTCGACACGCTATTCCAACAAAAAAAAAGTTTGTTTGGGTTATGTAACATTCATAACTAAATTATAAAATATTTAAATAAAAACGTAAAGATTTAATGAAAATCAAAAAATGATCTGAACGTTAAATTTAATTGCCCACTAATAAATTATGAGTCAAAAACGTTTGAACTTATTCAGTCAAAAATAAATTCAAATTTTTTCACAAAATTAAAAGGTTAACAACCAACATACAAACATATGTTTACTTGTAGCCGCAATGTGTGTTAGAATCGAAATGAATCTAAGTGCATAAAATATTTAAATATGGTTTGTAACTAAAAACTTCCCAGGCAACGAGTCGTTACAAAAAAATTTACGAGAAAATAGCGGATTTAAAAAATGCATACCTAGTATAAATCGCCGTGAGCGAAATAATTAATTTACAATAAATGTTATAAAATAAATGCCAACATTCAAGATTTGCAAGCAATAAAACTATCATAATAAAGTTAGCAATCAAGAACAACTATTTATTTTCAGTAAAATAAATATAAATTAATTCAAGTATGATAAATTGAAAACAAGTTTTACTATTTTTATAACTTTGAGGCAAAGTAATATTAAAATGGTGGCACTGAACGACGAAAATTCGTTAATCATGTTATGAAAAATATAAAAATTTGACTTACTTAATGTTTGTGTTTGATTTGTCCACCAGAGTGAACGCGTTAAATAAATATTTTTTACATAAAATTAAGCAAAGAAATAATTAAACAAAAAACCAATATTTTCTTAATAAAAAATAGTTTTTTAAAATAAATTAATGAAAGGTTTTTTATTTACTTTTATCATTAACATATTTAAATATTAAGCATTCTACGAGACTGGTCTCACTCTTTCAAATACATTAATGAACAAATCACGGAATCAAAAATATAACAAAAGAAGTTCTTAAGCGTCGACGTCTGCGCAGTCCCACGTAAAGCCTCATAATTAAAAAGCGAAATTCTTTTTAAAAACAATTCAAGAAAAATAAATATAATTGTATATGTAAATAAAACAAAATTTAAAAAGTATGTAAAATAAAAGTTATGTCTTTTAAGTTTCGTCATCGGCGGCTGAACAGAATTTATCGAAACATTTTTCTAAAGATTGAGAGCTGATTTTTTTTTTGAGCGTCAACGAGTGCGACATCCTGAATGAAACTAAGTGAAAATAAAAAGCACAAAAAACTTTAATATTATTTTTAATATATTGCTATTATTGTTTTTAACTAACCTGTATTCAATTAATATTGAAAAGAGTCAATGAACGAAATAAAATAAGAGCATTAATGAATGTTTGGCGAAATATGATGCATTAAAAAATTTCAAAAGAGTTGCGATGCACGAACGAACAAAGATTTAAATCAAACTTCGACTCATTTATGTTAAAATAACATAACGCATTTAAATTTAATATAATAGTTTTAATTAACGAGAAAAAACTGTTTCTACGCTTATTGGTTAAAGAGATTAGTTATAATAAAAATTCATGATAATATTAAAAAAAGGTTTATACTTAATCAATTATCAATGAAAATTTAAAATCCTAAAATCTAAACATTTAGTTGAATCTAAAACTCATTTATAACAAAAATTAAAACAAAAAAGTACGTAAAATTAATTAAAATGTTTTTGAGCGTCAACGAGTGCAACATCCTGAATGAAACTAAGTGAAAATAAAAAGCACAAAAAACTTTAATATTATTTTTAAAGATATTGCTATTACTGATTCTTAAGACGGGACTTATTGTGTCAGACCACGAGAAGAAAATCCATGCCCCTCTACGCGAGTACAAAAATAAACTTTTAAATACTAAGTAACAAATAATTATAATTAATAATCTAATATTTTAAATTAAAATTGAAAAACATGCTCCAACCACAAACTTGTGATGGTCATAAAAGACAACAGACAAATATTAAGTACAGGGTGACACAAAAGTCCTGCACCACTTTTGAAATTTTTATAACTTATGTTAATCTAAACAAAATTTAAAGATTTTATACTCATTTTGTAGCCCATTCAATTCTCTATCATCTACTTTAAACGCGATTCAATAATATCTTTAACCAACAATGAAATTCCCGATTCAAAAATTTCCACCCTTTTCTGGGTCAAAAAAGCACCGCCACTCAAACACTAAAAAAATTCCGTTAACCAAAAAACGCATTTAAGATCCAAATAAATTATGCAGGGAGCATGGGACAACTAAGGACCTCAAACGTAGTGGAAGACCCCGGCCAGTCAACAACTCCTTGACCCGATAGCTCATCAAATTGAGGGTGGACCAAAATCCAGGATTTCAATGCGTAAAATGACACAAGATACAGGCCTGAAGAGAGACACAGTCAAACAAAACGCCATAGGCGAGCTGGGAATTAGTCTTTGCAAGGTGCAAAAGCACAACTTCCGATCGAACAGATGAAAAAAGTTAGGGTTCAAAGAATTCGACTGGTCCTCCAGCGGCACGCAGCTCAGGACAAACTTTTTACGGCCAAAAAAATTTTCATAGCGAAGCGGCACACAACCACGAAAATGACAGAATATGGGCTTCAGAAACTCCTCTTTCCAATGCCATTAGATTCATTCCCTTCACCCCTCTTCTCTTTTGGTTTGGGGAGGAATTACCAATTCTTTGATTTTTGTGGAAAATGGAGTCAAAATCACTAAAAACTAATACAATGAGGAAATTATCAAATGCGCCGTGAAGCCTTGGACAGTTAGCCATTTCGGCAATAGGGAGTGGATTTTCCAACAAGACTCCGCTCCGGCCCACAGGGAAAAAGAGACCCAGGACTGCTTCAGGGACAATTTTCCCGGTTATCGGAGCTCAGTAATGACCCCCTTACTCTCCTCACTTAACCCCATAAATTATTCTGTGTTGTCAATTTTGGAGTCAAGGGCCTGTGTCAGGTCCCACAAAAATTTGGAGGCGCTTCGACTTTCCCTTCCCCGGGAATGGGACAAAATATCCGTTCAGGAGCTGCGTGCCATCAGCGAAAATTTTTCCGCACGTTTCCGCCTCTGTAGCTGTTCCAAAAAGGGGCACATTGAAACTTCCTGATTGTTATTATTCTCTACTCTTTTGTGTACATTTTGATTGGTTTCTGGTCTAATTTGATTATGTTTGAAAAAAGTTATGGTAAAAAGTAAGTGGTGCAGGACTTTTGTGTCACCCTGTAAAAAAACACAATTTTAATAAAGACTTAAATGATTTGTCAATGATCAGCTCAAGAGCTTTAAAAATTATATCCGACGACGCCGAGGAAGAAAACTTTTACACAGCAAAAACATTAGAAACAATTAAAGGACTTAAAATATAATCATAGTAAAGATAATTTAAAAAATATAAAAAATATTTACTCAATAGTAAATTTATAAGTTATCTGGTGTGCTAATTTGCAGCGTTTATTTATTTAATAATTGTTCTTTATTTCTAATAAATTAAAATACTAATTTTGAATTAAGACGCATCTTCTGGGGAATTGCACAAATGCCAGGGATCGTTATATGATCAGCAGTAAAGCCCAATATTTATTTTTAAATTTCTAATCATAAAATTAATGACGAATCACGGTTAATAGGTATTTAAGTTGCCATGCTGAACGACACGAGTCAAGAAAATGCCACGCACTTGCTTATTTGGGGCGTTAAAAATAAAATTTCTCTTAAAAAATTAAGGAATGTTACAGATTTTTAGAATTTTTTTAAATATATTAATTTGATTCTACTCAATAATTAAATGCTAAAATTATTTCATGTGAAAAAGAGCTAAAATAAATTTGTACATAAAACGAAAAATTGTTACATTGATAAACCAAACATAGACAACAAACAGAATAGGTGATAATTTGATAAAAAATACTTATTAAACAGAAAATAATATAATTTATAATAAACCAATAAGTAAAAAACGCCTAAATTTGAGCCCACCTCGAGCAAGACTCGGATGAGAGCATCACAAACAAGAAAAAAAGTCAACAAAAATTCTTTATACATAATGATATTACAGACACGAAAATTAATTTGTAATATATTAATTTGATTCTACTCAATAATTAAATGCTAAAATTATAAAAGTAACACAAAATTGCCCTAATAAATGTAATATGTGCATGCATTTAATGAAATCCAAGAATTTTCTTGTTAAATATTAAATGTTATGTTTAAATTAAATTAGTATTTAATTGAATAATGTAAAAAATACAACAAAAAAAGTTAAATGCGTTTAAATAATCCGGTAAATGAAATAAAGTAAATAAAATAATTTAAAAAAATTAATTGTAAAAATTCACTTGAAAAAAATAAAAATGACCAAACCCTTTTAAGGACAAAGAAAATTCATAAATTACGGTAAAAGATGTCAAGTAAAATCTAAGAATTAGTTTATAATAATCAATTATTTTATTGATGTTAAATTTTTATTAAAATATTTAATGTTATAACGAACGATTTTAAATTGTAAAATAAACTAATTTTTTCAAAGTTTTACAATAAAATGGTAAAAACCAACTTAATTTTGGAATTAACAAAGAAACCAAGCAGCTTTTTAGTTAATCATAAACATAAGAAAAAAACAGAAAAATAATCCACGTTCAAAAATTAGTAGCAACATAATAAATGCACAAACAGGAAACTTAGATATATTTTGAGATTAAAAGACAGTAATAAATAAAAAAATATGATCAAATACAATAATAAATTGTCGTTCACGAATTATTTACTTAAGTTGTTCTAGGGTAGAACAGTGATTGTTTAAATATCTAATTTACACATAATTTTTGGATATTTAGTTATCTCATATTCTTGTTATCTTTTTATTTTAATCTCAAATTTTGCAAATAAATTATTTTTATTTAATCGTAAGTTTATTTACTAAATCTTCGTCTTCAATAATGTTTAATTAAATATTGAAGTTGTATTCCGCGTCTTCATCCAGACGACAAAAAAGTTTTGACATAAGCTAACAATTTTATTGATTTCTGACGCAGTCCCTCAAACTCATTTCCTTTTTCACATTCCCGTATTTAATGCATTCTTTGTTTATGTAGCTGTTGAAACTTCAACTAATTTTTTACACTTACTATTCTCCTCATCTATAAATTTTACAAGCCTTTATTTTTTTCTTATAAAGATATATTCTAAAAAAGATAATTATTGATTTTTATTAAGTTATGGGTTGTTGGCTTAATTTTGTTTAGAATTTATAAGCTGTGTGTTAAATTTTCAATATTTATATTAAAGTATTTAATCAATTGATTTTATTTCAATCGGTTGTTCTTTTATCATTAAAATAATTAAAAATTTATTGTATTTTATGTACTGCTATTTTAATATAAATTTAAATATCATAGCTATTTATAGTAATTTGTTCAATTGTTTTAATAAATTTATCAATATAATTGAAGTAAGGTGATTCTTTCTTAAATTTTATTTTCTTAAAAAAAGGCCCCCCCTACTAGAGACCGGCCAGAAGGGTCGGTCGGTACTTTTCGGTAAAGTACCGAAAAAGTACCGGTACCGAAAAGTACCGAAAAAGTCCAAAAAGGTTCGGTCGGTACTTTTCGGTAAAGTACCGAAAAAGTACCGGTACCGAAAAGTACCGAAAAAAATTGTCGGTACTTTTTCGGTTTTCGGTACCAAAATTTTTTATATTAACTTATCAACAAAAAATCGTTTATTTTGGAAATCTTGGCTTTATTAATATTTATAATTGAGTTTTGGGAGATTGCGGTTCAAGAAAATTAGCATTTTGACCTGTTCCTGTTCTGTGGCAAGAAGGCTTAGGCCCGAGACCGAGATCGAGACCCAAAAACCCCGGGGATTTATTTTTTGGTTTAATTGCATTTTCTTAAGCAATTTTTTCAGAAGGAGCATATTTGTCAAGGAATTTTCAAAAATTCAAGTTGGCGGGGAGGTCGGAATCGGCGGTGCCGATAGGCGCCGCCGAGAAAAAAAAATCAAATTTTTGACTCAATTTGTTAAGAGAATTTCGACCAAAATTTTAAAAATACGGTATTTTTTGGGAATGGGAGGGGTCAAAACCGAGAAATTTCTCGGTTCGAGACCGAGACTCTCGAACAGCTTTAGCCGATAGGCGTCGCCGAGAGGACAAAATGAAAATTCTTACGATTTTATTAAGAAAACTTGTCCAATTTCGGTAACTAAAATGGTGAAAAAAGTAATTCTTTATGTAAATCTGAGTTTTGAATCGGTTAAAATTTTTGAAAATTAATTTCTATAACTTTCTTCAAAAAAATTGAGAAATTCCTAAATTACCTTCAATTTTAAAAATCTTAAATAATATTTAATGAAAAAATATTGTTTTTCTTTGCCATGAAGTTAATTAAAAGACACAAAAAACTATTTACACAGTCGGGGGTTTGAACCCCAGGCAACCACATCTCTCACCAGCAGGGCATTCAATAAAAATAATAAAAAAGAAATTTGACTCGAGGACTCGAACCTCAGAGAAATAAGGCCTTTTGGTTCACAGTTTAACCACTGAGCCACATGATATTATGAACAACTGTTGA
>MEIZ01000074.1:340239-353064 GCA_001723225.1 Globodera ellingtonae
TTTGTGCCGCAGACATTTGTGCCGCAAGCCAAAATAGACAATTGCGCCGAAGACATTTGCGCCGCAAGCCAAAATAGACAAAATGTCCGCGGCGCAAATGTCTATTTTGGCTTGCGGCGCAAATGTCTGCGGCGCATATGTCTATTTTGGCTTGCGGCACAAATGTCTGCGGCGCAAATGTCTGCGGCGCAAATGTCTATTTTGGCTTGCGGCACAAATGTCTGCGGCGCACAATTAATTTTATTTTAAAATCTTATGATTGGTATTGATTTTCTTCTAAAAATAGAGGATATAAATTTATTGTACTATTAATTAAATAAAAAGATTTATATATATTTGCCTAAATGCATTTTTTTGTTATTTTTTTTATGCTAACATCAATTTTTACAAATAATATCTATAATTCAAATTTGTAAAAAATTATTCGGTAATGAAAAATGGGATTCAAAAAATTAAACTTTAACATATGTAAAAACACCGAATCAATAAATTAATCTATATAGCAATTTGCACAGTATAAATGTAGCGCGAAGGTTTGCACACGGACCCACAGAGTCAATTGACTTGAACATGATAAAATGATTTAAATTTTGAATATTTTATAATTTTAAAAAAGTATAGTAATTAAAATAACTAGACAAACCTAAAATTTTCATTTAACGATTTATTGTAACAAAAAAAAAATTTCAAACCAATTAAA
Organism: Globodera ellingtonae; assembly: GCA_001723225.1. Taxonomy (NCBI): domain Eukaryota; kingdom Metazoa; phylum Nematoda; class Chromadorea; order Rhabditida; family Heteroderidae; genus Globodera; species Globodera ellingtonae. Next base: position 340,940 of record MEIZ01000074.1, read on the forward strand.
AACCCGCTATATATTTCTGTTCTTTTTTATAATACTTGAGAGAGTAAAGGATTTTCAAAGTTAAAATGCTTTTGTAAAATTAAATTTCAGACAAAACAATGCGAGAATCAAAAAAACTTTTTTAAAATATATAGTATAATTTTTTATGCCGAAAATAAACACGGCATTGGATCGATAAAAACATATTTATAACAAAATGATTTTAGAGCATTAAGTAAAAATTTTAAAAATTTTCAAAAAATGCACCACTAAAAAAGAATGTTAAAGGCACAAAAAAAACTATGCTTTTACAAAAAAAAAATATAAATTTACTAAAAATCTTATAAATTCAAATCAATAGAATCAAATATTAGTTTATTTATGATTATTATTAAAAATTACATTCGGGTTCAGCGAGCATACGATATTTTAAAAATTTAAGCAATGAACACAATTCTTATTACAATTCAAAAAATTTAAAATTTAGACAATATCGTTAAATTAAATTATATTATAAACTTGAGAAATAATATTTAATAAAATCAATATTTATAATAAATATTTGTAATTTCTACTTATACACTTCTACCTTCGAGATGAGTTTAGTTTTTCAAACTGGGCACCATGGTGATGCTTCAATAATAGTTAGCAACTTGCGACTAATAAAAATACACATTAACTCTTTTGAACAATGGTATCACCAAACAATTATAATGTTATTTACTTTTAATATTCTAAAATTGAGAAAACAATCTAAAATATCATCTTATAGTTGCATTCATATACAAAGCTAATAAACATGAATAATTTTATTCATGAATTTAAAAACTGGAAATTAACTATCAATTTTATATTTAAAAAAAAATACATTTTTCTTAATTAAGTAAAATATATTAAATAAATATCATTCAAAATAATAAACTGAGAGTAATTTTATCCAAAATTTTTAACACCGTCAAAAATAACTTCTTTTGTTCTAATATCATTATGCTATTAAAAAGCTTGATACGACAAAACGAACTTTGTAAAACAAACAAATTTATACTGAAGCACCACACTAGGATAATGCCCAAGCGAACGCAGAAAGAACAACCATAGATATCTTTAATCTAACTATGGATTTGAAAAATAAAAATTCCAATAATTATGCGGTATATAGATGTATATAGAAGTACTAGAACAATTATAAATGAATAAAGTCACTAATTAAATAAATAAAAATAACTTTATTTAAATGAAAATGATTAAAATAGTCTCACAAAATACAATTTGCACAAAAAATTTAAGAAAAAAGAAATCATATCTTTGAGATAAAAAAAATCGTAATACAGTTACTGAATTAATTATAAAAATGTCCCGCAAGCCACACACCGCGCCGTACTTCATCTGACATCGACATAAACTTTAACAAAATAAGTAAAGATTCGAAAAATTACATCAAAATCGATTATTCTAACATAGAATAGTAGCGCACGCGCACATATAGAAACTATATTTAAATTATAATTCAAAGTTTAAATTAAACAAATAAAACTGGTTTTAACAATAATTAGCTTTGGAAAATAAAATTTATGATTTTGTAATTAAAAAAAATTTATATATATAGAATAAATAAAAATATTTAAACGCGAAGTGAATCAATAAAAAGAAAGTGTAAACTAGAATTTATGTATAAAATATAATATTTAAAAAGTATCTGTAATAAAAAGAAAAATAATAAAATTGTCATTAATTTAAAACTATTTTTTAACCTTTATTATTTATGAATTTATTTATTTAACTTTATTATAATTTAAAAACAAGACAAATATTTAATTATTTTTTAAAATTTTAAAGATAAGAATTTTAGTGTTCAAACGGCAATTTATTTTCAACGAAGCACAGCTGTGATAATTAAGGAGGATTTTTAATTAAATAATTAAAGATGTGATTTTAAAGATTTAATGCCACCACGCCACTTGATGTTCTCTTATTGTTAAATGAAAAAGTGCATTTTAGGTTATGGCTTAAAAGCTTAAAATATTCTATTTTAAAAGTTATAATTTCAATATTATAAATAATAACATTAAGTATACATTGTTTAAAGTACTATGCCTGCTTTTTCATTACATAAATAATCGAGATTCTACGCATGGGAAGTTTTAGTTTATAAAAACAATTTAAATATGAAAACACAAATATTGAGTGATAATGCAAAACAAAAATATTTTTTTAAAGCAAGGTTCTATGTGTGTTAATCAAGGAATATTAAAACCCAAATTAACTGATTAATAAGAGTCAACAGACCCACAAGAATTTAAAAAACTAGAAGACTAATTGGCTAGTTTTTTATAGTGAAAATTTATAAAAATTAATTTTGCAAAGCAATTACTTTATTGAAAATAAATTAATTAAAAATAACATATTTGTCTTAAAAATATGTAATGTTAAACGAAAATGTTATATTTACTTTGGAGCTACTTCTTGGCTATTGAAATTTTTGCGGGATTTATGTTTTAAATAACATACTGAGCCAAAAGACGTTCCTTTTGCCTAACTTAAACTGTTGGCTGAATGAATCTAATTTTAATATTATATTTTACATTTTTTGAAGAGAGTCATCATTTTTAACTAGACTTTTATTTTAGGATTTGGGTAAATGAGTATTTAACCGATTCATAAATTTGTATCTTTTAATTCTTACGCAATGGTACTTAAGAATTATCTGATAAAATATAAATGACTAAAACTTATTCAAAATTAAATATGATGTAAGGGGGATTAACTTTCACTTTTTTTAGTGATTTTTTTCTCGGTGCTCTCCCCATTCGGAATATTATATATTTGCAAGTTTTATTTTAATTTTAATTTTACCATTTATGGTGGAGGTGACTTACTTACCATTACACCACCACCCAGACTGCCTGTTTGTTCAAAAATCACATCCTTAAGGGTGTACTTTTTTCCCGGTTAGTCCCACCCACCGGGAAGGGATCCGGGTCAGTGTATCAAAAATATTGAACACATAATTTTTGGTAGCCTAAACAATGTAAAGTATATTTTTAAAACTAATTTATTTAAAATAAAAAATATTGAAGAATAAGATCAAAGATCAATCCCACCGACTGCAATATTTGAAAAAAATATTTTAAAAATTATTTAATCTTTAAGTTATAAGAAATATTAATCCAATAAGTTGCATATTAAATAAAACAAAAATATTATTTGATAGTCATAAGATTTTTCGAGTGGAGTTTGAACAATAGTAACCCATGGGTTACTAATAGAGGAAATACGGTAATATTATTTATTACTCTAATTGCAGATAAATCTTGATTGTTAGAGAACAACTAAATTACCCGGCGTTCTCAAAATGCACCCATCTTATTAGTGGTACAAACATTTGAGTAACAAACCCGTCGTAGACTGGGCAGGATTTTTGTTACAATTTGGAAATCAGCAAAGTTAAATAATATATGAATGTCAATAGATTGCAATTTTTTATGCAAAAAAATCGGTGACATAAAAGTGAAAAAGGTAAGACTGAAATGTGAATATGTATAATAATTGATTAAAATACAAATCATTGTTTTATTGGCAACTAATATTTAATGTTATTTAATTTTATAAAATTAATCAAGAATTTATTCAAACATTTGTCTTGCGACAGAAAAAGATGAATAGAGAGAAGATTTTCATGTTTTAAATTATATTACAATAAAAATGAACAAAATTTCAATATTTTATCGAAGAGATGTGTAAACTTTTGAATTATTGAAATAAATTTATAATTAATAAAATCTTATGAATAAATTAGTATATCATCTGAGAAATAATCAAACAAAATGCAATGAATTATATAATAATTCAGTGTAGTAAATATTAATAGCAACAAAAGAACATAATTTAAATTATTTAACTAAAATGTATTTGACAAACATACCGAATAATTTACTTTTAATCAACTTCTTTTGCAATAAGAGAACACTCAAATTTTTACTTGCCAAATGAAATAATCTGGAAATTTTTATGATTATTTTAAAATATTAATTTACTAAAATTTAATAAGCAAATTAGATAGAATTATAAAAAAGACAATGTTGCGTGGGGATCCGCATTCACATAAAGACAAGAGATTAATTTGATTTTAAATTTTAAAATTATAAAGCAAAAGTAATGACAAAATGTTAAAAACCCTAAATGAAACAAAATCCCAACTTAAACCAAGTCGACCATGCTCTTACGAACTGCAATTAATATTTTTAAAAATCTCGTAAGTGCGGGAAAGACCATTAAAAGTAAAAATAAAATGGAATACGAAAAATAAATGGTAGCTTTAAACAAATAAATAAACTAAAGCTTATATTTAATCATTATTTATTACAAACATTTGTCCATGCCCATTAATCTACTTTAAATTAATTGTGAGTCAAATCAATGGTTACAAAATAGGTCTAGTGATCAAGTGTAACAAATATTAAAAAACACAAAATAAACCTGCAAAACGTTATTTATTCAAACTGATGTTTATAAAATGTTATTGTAATAAGAAAATAATCAAGTGGCTGGTCTGTACCGTGGACAAAATGGTTCTCAGCCAACGAAATCAATTTAGTCGAAGCCACGAAATTTGCACAAATCAATTTCCTTGACGAGAAAAGGACACGTTTTTGGAAAGCCTCAATAAAGAAAAAGCCAAAATTTAAACTGTTTATAGCTAATCGATCTCCAATAATTAAGTAACATTTCTTTTGATTAAAAATTTAAAAAAATATAATTAAAAGTTCAAATAGATCGAATTTCGAAAACTATTAAAATAAATAATGACCTTGAGAATTGCTCGGTAAATTATATTAGCAACAAACGAATTACATTCGGTCTTCAAAACAATGGATTTTTATTTGGCAGCTACCGTATATTTTATTTATATTTCTTTTTTAATATGTTATGACGAGAGAAACACAGAAATAACATCTTATCAAAAAAAATTTTGAATTAGAACGATAATCCATATTTGGGTTTTTGAGAATACATCTATATTTCGACATATTTTCATAACTATAAAAAAATACTTATTTTAAAACGAATTATAACATTATGAAAAACTTATAATAAACAAAAGTAATAATGTACAGAATTTATTCGATTTATTTATATTGTTGTCAATTATAATAAAAAATTATTATATATTTAAAAAAATCTATTCGTTAAAAAATGGAGTATTTAAAAATAAAATGTTTTATAAAAAGAAATTCATAATAAATTGCACAAATTCTTCCAATAAACAATCAATTGTCGGTGATGCTTTTAAGTGATAAATTGTCATAAAAAAAAGTCTAATATTAAACAAATCTCTGAAAAAACAAAAAATAAAAATATAAGCTTTTATAAAGTACTTAAAAAATATCTGTAAAGGTAGAAATAGCTAGTATAGAATGTTGATGTACGAACAACTTAAATTCAAAAGGCTTGTGATTCACAATGCGTGGTCATTAGCTATGTGTGCAAAACGTATGCGGAGAAATGACACTAAAAAAATAAAATTGTACTTATATTATAAATAAAAAATTAATTAAATAGTAGGAATTAATATTTAAAAATCAATAAAATAAAAATGTATATACATATAAACACATAAAAATCTAGAATATTAGCTTTATAAATAAACGTTTAACTTTATTTTGATGAATTAAAAATTAAAATAAACTTCCAATTAAATTAATTAGTTAGATGAAATTCAGTTAATTATAAAAAAACATAAACAATTTAATTTAATTTTGAAAATAATTTATTAAAATACAAAAATCTTTTTAATAATTTTATTTTAAACTCTTGAATACTTTAAGCCCAAAACAATTCTTCAATTATAAATAATTAGATGAGGAAAATATTAAAGAAAAGCAAGATTATATTATTGAATAAGTTATCTTTTAAAAATTCTCACAACACAGCCCGAGCCCATGTTTTGTATTGTGAAGTAAAATAAACTTAAAATTTTTGTAATACATAATCCAATATTAAAAGTTCCTAATCTTATTGGAAAATTTTTATTTTATTGAATCTTAAAATAAATAATAATAAAAATTACACAAAGAAGGGAAACCGTCGAACGAATAAGCACTTTTTGCATACTATAATAAAAATTGATTATATTAATTAAGTATAAAATTGAAAACAAAAAATATTTTGAGCTTTATCAAATATCAAATCAAATTGAGACCCGAGTGGAAGATCGCATTTTGAGGAGAAATAAATAAAAAGATTTGAACAGAATTAGCATCAATCGGCATATATAAACTTAGTATAAAAAAATATTTTAAAATATTTAAAATAAGTGAAGATTTAACTAGGATTATAATTTGCTTCTTCAGCAATAAAATATAATTTACGCAAAATACTAAAATTCCTAAACTTAAATTAGCTAAGAGACTCATGCATTATAAAGCGTGTTCGCCTTTTAACAAAAACGAATTAAAATAATATAAACGGCAACAAAATTTGGTATAAATAAAAAAGACGACATAAAAGCGCCTCCGGTACCAAACTCTCAACATCGATCACGCAATCGTCCACAAGAACAGGCCAGGGTCCAGTATTTAAAATATAAAAAATATGGAAAGATAATAAATAAAAATTCTTTGATTATTCTGTAATAAAAAGTATATTTATAAAAATATTAAATAAAAAGAAAGTCAAAAACAAAAAATGGATTATGTGAAAATACCTTAGCTAATTATCAATTTTGTATGAAAAATGGAAAATTATTATTTTTTACAAAGATCTTTTATAGTTTTAAATAAACAAACAAAAACTAAAAAATATATCATTAAAAATTTAAAAAAAAAATTCTTAAAAAATTTAACATACTTCTTTTTAAATGAAACTTTTTTTTGAAGGCAAGAATCGTGGATATACCAAATCTTCAAATAATTATATTGGATAAAATATTTTTAGTAAATTAGAATACATAAATTACAGCTAATATTTAACATTTTACAAAAATTATAAACGTCATTTTCCTCATTATTTTTATATTAATATAAAAGTTTATGTATTTATCGTATTATCAAAGGCACATTTTATAACTGTATGTTAAGTTGAAAATTAATTTTGTAAAAATTTTGTTTGCAAATAACTTAAGTAAGCGAAATTTCTGACAAATGTTAGTCTAAGTTTTGATAACCCGATTTTTTTTAATGAATTTGGAAAATTTGTAACTCCGTTATTTCGGCGCAAAATTTGGGTTTTAGCTCATAGCTCAGCTCCATTCTAATGACAGTGGACAAAAATATATATAATGTTATTTATTATTAATATTCTAAAATGTAGAAAAAATTCTATAATATCATCTATATAATTTACCCTTATTAATTTAATACAACTAAAATCTTTAAACTATTAAAAACATCGTTCTATTTTAATAACAAAATTAGGCGAGTCGAAATACACGGAAGTCGACATGTGTACGAAACAATTTAATAAAAAATAAGGTGTCAGATTATATAATTGATATGAATGCATAACTTTTTACATATGAAAAGGAAAGCAAAACGAAAAAACCTTTTACAATAGAATAAAAAACAATATTTCAAAAAGCTAACCTTTTCTGCCATTGATTAATTTGTTAATTTAATAATTCAATTATTATGATACAAGAAATTCTGGTCGATACAAATAAATAAAAAAAAAAATTAATTATTTAGCCTGAAAAAGCCGGCCTATAAATTCTGCAAAAATAATAAATCCGAAATAAAAATTCTATAACAAAATGAGAAGGCATACCATAACATAAAATAACAAATAAAATTATTGACTAAAATGTAACGATTTATTTTATGAACGGCAATATATAAATATCCACCTTGAAGGTTTAATAAAAGTATTTAAAGAAATAAAAATCCCGATTACTGATTAAATTATAAAAGTATAATGAAACAAATTCTTACTGATTTATTAGACCAAATATAATCAAAAAATATTCGCTAGTAATGATTAATTGTAGTAAAAAATAAAAAAAATTAGGCGCGAATTAAATCACTTAAGTTATATAAAAACAATTAAATAAATATTACCTAACTATATTGAAAGCTGGCGGATGTGTCATCTACATCGAAGTTGTGAAACGTACACGTGAGATGTGTGGACTATATCATTCACGACATTTTTCGATAAATTTTAAAATACTATTTACTTTTCAATTAACTATTTCAAAATTATTGAATCCAAAAAACATTACGAGCAAACCTTTAAAATTTAGTATTATTTGTAAATTGAACTACAATGAAATTTTCTTTGATTATACATATATTAAACATGTACATTAAATTTAAAAGAAATTAAATTATGTAAAATTAAAACAACAAATAATAACTAAAATATTTTTTACAAAAGCTTTTTTGTTTAGAAAAAAGCAAAAAATTATTCAGCACTTGCAGACCGAAAATTCCAACTTTCTTCACGAGTAAATTATTTTAAAAAATTTTCCAAATTTAAAATTTGAATGCTTCCAAAAAAACCATAACAATATTAAAAAGCTTAACTTATTTATAATTTATTTAATTTGAATTGGACGCACCCCGGTGATGCTTTATTAATAGTTAATAACTTATGACTAATAAAAATACACATATCTTTTGAACAATAGTATCATCAAACAATTTTTAATGATGGTCTAAAAAATACAATTTAATTGATCATTCGCCAATTTATTTTAAAGTAATCTGCCGCTAAATATCAAACAAAAACGAATAATTTAAATTGTTAATTCTACTTTTTAATAGAATATGTTGTTTTTCAACAATAAATGTTGTTATTTATAAATATTGCACTTATTACATTAAAATACTTGCCAAAAAACTTGCACACAAAGCAGTGAATATTCTTAAAGTGTAAACAACTTGAACAACTTAACATAGTATTGAAATATAATACGACAAATTTATTGCATTCATTACCTTTTAAAAATTATAAAAGTAAAAATGTTAATTTATATGTCAGATCGCCAACAAAACCAAGGCGTTTTCAAACCACTAAATTTGTTTAACGTTATGTTCGAAATCTCGATCGAGATTAAGAGATATGTTATTACAAAATTTAAATATTCAATTTTTCTCTGTCTCCAAAAAAAAATGCCTTATTTTTCCGCAAGCCATGTGAAAATGTATATTAAAAAATGAAAGAAGTCATCTAAAGCTCTGAAAAATAAAATTATAAAATCAAAACAAAAACTACCTAATTTGTTTTAATGAAATTCAAGAAAAGAAATAAATGACTTGGAATGGATTATTTGTAAAGTAACCTTTTAAATGATTTCAATAAAAAAAAAAATATTTTATTTTCATTTCTCATATGTCCAAAAACAAAAAATATTTTTACTTGGAAATCAAATCTTAATTCAACTAAATCATGTACACTAAATAGTTAAATATTTATAATTTAAAATTTACAACTTTAATTCCTTTATCCGTTTATACAACTTTAAATGTTTGTTATCCGTTTGCCCGGAATTTAAAAATAAAGAATAAACTAAAAATTGCAACAATTGGGCGCTACGTATCGGCGAGATATTTATCTTGTCATAAATGAAATATTTAAAAAATGTAACTTGGGACAGACCCAGCTGAAAATTTTAAGAAATAAAAAGCTATTTATAAATAAAAAACAAATACATGGACAGAAAGCGATTATTTAATGTTTATTCAGAGTTTATTCTCAAACTTTTACATTTAAATTCAAAACCAAAAATAATATATATATTAAAATAAGATATTTTAAATACGAAATGATTTTCATGATTCAGGAAATTTAAATCAAAAAAGTTATTCAGTTTGTTAAAACAGGCTTATCAATTTTCTAATTGTAAACCAATACTAATATTATTGTTTTCAAAAATCAATATGCGTAATATAATTCAATTCAACTTACTTAATATCTATATTTAAATATTTCCATCCATGTTCTTCTCTTCTCGCATAAATAGTTAAAAATAATTTGTTTCAAGAAAATCTAATTAAAATCTCACAACGAAAAATGTTTTAAGATATTTCTATAAGTATTAAATGATTTGTCATTTATACTCAATTATAAGTTTAGTATGTTTAAAAAGGGAAAAGGCGCTGAGTACTTAATAAAATGGCGGAATTATGCCGTGATAATATAAATATTTTAAATTAATTTTGTTATTGTTCATGTTTTTATTTTATCAAGATTTTAAGTTTTTAATAATAAGATTTAAATTTATAACAGATAAAATATTTCTAAACTAATATTGAAAGAGTATTTAGTGCAAACAATAAAAAATTTGTTTTACATTTTTTTTAGAAATTGCTTACATAAAACGTGCTCCCACATTTGCGCCCCCACATTTGCGCCCCCCACATTTGCGCCTCCACATTTGCGCCCCCAGATGGAGAAAAAAAAATAAAAAATTCATTTCCGATAAATCGCCTTTCCCAAGGGCCAACAGGGATTGTATCGACAAATCATAAAATCATGCACAGCCAAACATCGTTCTAACGAACTTTTAGTTTGCTAATTAATCAAGCCAGTTGTCTATTCCTTTTGTTGTTAGACGAAATGAAAGGGCATGGAGATGGGTGATCCATGCTTGATCGTTTCGCTCATTGGGGTTTTGTTGGTCAAAACGTTCGACTAAATCTCTAATAGATCTGTCATTCTCCAAATATTTTTTGGAACGAGGAATTTCAGCTACGGGCCTGGTCGGATCAAGCTCATGAGGCCTCATTCTGTTCCGCTGATATTCTTCTTCGTCTTTGATACGCGATATAAAGCTAAATTTTTGAATTTTATTTTTACTGAAATTTAAAGCACGTTGCCAAAGGAGGTTTTGGTGCTGCAAATCGTTTATTGAAACTTGAATGAAACCCTTCTAGTCCATTATTTGTCCTTCCGATGTCCGCAAGAACTGAATCATGCATATTCCAAGAAGCTGGGACAAACAAAGCGGCTCTTCTGTTTCCATTACCATCAACGCGAAAAATGTAGGCCCTAGTATTGGAGCTTACTAATCACATATCTTTAACTTACGCTTCGAAATAATTGTAAATCGGAATAGCCGCAGCTGGTGCATGATTGCGAAGAATTTGGTACCCATACTCAAGTTCATGCAACGGCAGAAATGAAAGGGCCGACAAAGAGCGAACAGCTTTTCGAAAGTCAATGTCTTGCAGATAAGCTTGTGCTAGTCCATCTCTTTGAACACGCCTATTTACTGATTGTGCCAAATGAAATAAACAATGACGTATAGCTGTGTTCGGCCAAACATCAAGAAACGCAGAGCGAAYAGCTTAACACAACGATTAACAKAATTAAAATATGCTCTAACCTGGTTCAAAATCCAACATAAAGCTTTCCGGTAAGACAMCTTCCAGTCGATTGCTTWGGACAGTAAACRCACGTCTGTACGTATCCTGTAGGCGGTTCGCCATAACCATATATGCGCAGGGAATGCTCGAATGTTGTACAAGAACGTTCAAAGTATACAATTGCATGAAATTTGATGGACGCACTCAAATTAATAATTAAAAAATATTAATTGGCATTATAGACTCTTGAATGTGCCATCTCCAGCCCAATGCGAAAACACCCTTAACCATTCGAGTCCTTTTTCACTTGCAAAGATAAAGAAAATCGGCTCTTCCAATTCATGCTCGCGGGAATCCCACATTAGAAACTGGTTTCCTCTCTTGTCAATGGCAAACTGGCCCTAAATTTGGAGTTTGAAAAGTACTCTGACCCATTTTTGTAGTAAATGCTTTACATCGATCACGATTTCCAAGGGGTTGACAGCATTAACTTGGTCACGTCCCGGTATTAGGCGTTGGCGTTCAATTTTCATTTGTGCCGCCTTATWTGAAGGCATGTGAACGAGCTGTTCATCGGTTAGCCCTTCTCTCGAWGTTCCAATTAAATTCCTGGGCGATGCTTCRGGCTGWTGTTTTGCCATATCTTTTAAATRYTCTTGGCTTTGTCGTCTCTAYAATGTGATTATCCGTATAGTCATTTTAACACACATACCGTAGTTGAAKCAGGATCAGCTAAGTGATTATGTTTAGTTGTTTCAACCAAATCAGTAGTCCCAACTTCAGAGTGAGCTCTACCGGCACACGACTTACGAACACAACGCCAGACCTAAATTATGTTAAGAG
>MEIZ01000075.1:0-28400 GCA_001723225.1 Globodera ellingtonae
TTGAACCTTTTGATGTTCGCGAAATTTCTGTACATGCAGGTGGAATGATATATCCCGTTGTACCCTACAAACTAAATTTTGGCGAAAACTTCTTTGTTAGAGCATTTGTAGACATGTATGAGGCAATGGGAATGACAAACTCTGAAAGGTCATTTGACATTTCTATGGATAAATTTAAAAATGGGTGGACATTTTTTGTAATTCCTTTAACTTCCACGTTGGACGACAGTTGCGGTTTTGAGCTTGTTAAGAAGCGGAACAACCTGCATACGAGCCACCTTCAACACTCCTATACCAAAAGGAGGGGTGGAAATGATAGTTTTGGGTGAATTTGATCAGATGATCATGATCGATTACAACCGACATATTGTATCAGACTCAAAAATTTTATAAATAACATTGCCAACAAATTTTGTAAAAATGAATAACACAACTACAAACCCTCCGATCCAAGTTTTGGTTGAACCCGAAAATGACGCGCAAATTTGGTTACAAGTGTTAATGCTTTTTTCCCACTACCTCATTGCGTTTCCTGTGTTCTTAATTTGCTGGTTTGCAMTCATTAGTTTCCTTAAAAAGAAAGGCCACATTACTCAGGGCGAAGCCCAAACAATGATGGAGGAACTGAATAATATCCCCAAAAACCCACCAATGTTTTTGCTAAAAAAATAATGGGCAGGTATGGCTTAGCAGGTAAAAATCCGTGTTAAGACATTGTCTACCCTTTTTTGCTCTGGTTCAACCTTTTTTAAAAATAATAAAAATATTTAAAAATTGTAAATAAAATTTTTTTTAATTTAATTTTTAGCCGCGCATGTATGCCGAATGGCAGCGCGAGCTGCTTGTGGCAGCGTACGAGGAGCACGGGCGCTACCTGTCCCTCCCGCAGGCCAGGCAGCTTGCGCTGCAAACGCGGCTGACGGCGGTAATTGGGAAAGTTTAAATTTTAAAAATTTTATTTTTAGAAGCAGGTGACCAAATGGTTCTGCAACCGCCGACTGCGCCAGCGATAAAAGATTTTTTTTAAATTTTAATTTTTACATTTATAAATTTTAAAAAAATTTTATTGTAAATAACTATTTAAATTTTATAAAATTTTTATTCTCACAAATTTTATTCGTTAATGTAAAATTTTTTATTAATTTTATGCTTTATTCATTAATGTAAATAAAAAATTTCATTTTTTTTTTAAATCTTAATTGTTGACAAAAAAAATTTAGAGCTGGTGAGACAAATCCGCTCTCGATTGGGAGGGTTGCTCTAACCGTCTGAGCACCCCCTCCCTCCACTTTTTCCTTTGAGAAAAAATCAATAATAAAAGTATTCTGTCAATGTAGTAAAAATCACATAAACCAAAATTTAATTCCATTTAAATATATTGCTAAAATTGTCTGTTAAATAAAAACACATAAACTACGAAAACTACTAAAAATTGTGTCTCCGTTCGAATAAATGAGGATGAAGTCAATAGTAGTGAGAACGAAATAAAAATTATCAAATATATCAATAAAAACTAATTCTTTGTTCTTTATATCGTTATAAAGTGTTGTCACATACAAAATAATAATTTTCTAAAATAAAATTATAAATTTTAAAATGAAAGGAATAGCGTTGTATATTAATAACGCAAAAATAATTTATTTACTTTCTTTTTCAAACTTAATATATACGTGGACAATAATGAAAAAATCATTTAAAAATATTTAACAAAAAGATCTATAAATTAAATCGCAAAAACAAAAAATCCAAAATAAATTTTAATGCAACGAAAGAAATAATCTTTTTTTTTGATATAATAAATACAGAAATGATTCAAAAATTTAAAAACCTTGCATGTATACAGTTGAAAACTGGCTAGAGTATATATGGGTAGCAATAAGATTTAGTGGCGTTTGCAGACAAATATTTGTCTAAAGCTCGGGCAGCGAGCATATTAAGCACACAAATGATGACTAAATGAATATAGATAGTCATAGCATTTTGTCAAATGAAATTAAAAAATTTTTACAACATCACAAAATTTAAACATAAAGACCAATCGCAGAGAAGGAGGAAAAAACAATACTAAAAGCCGTTATAATAATTCATTCAAATTGATTGATTAAACAATAATTAATATTGCTAATTTTACACTCATGAATCGGTAAAAATTTTTAAAATGAAGTAAAAAACTTAATAACAACATCTTTATATTAAAAGGAGACGATTTTTCAAAAAATGTTATTTTATTTTAAAAGTTACAATATTTCAAAATCTGATCTTCGTGATTTGGGCGGCAGTGAGTTCCAATAGTCATCAAGCAAAGCGCGGAGATAAAAAAAAGACCAAATGGCGAGTTTATTCACTTCAAATCAAACAAATATTTAGTTAACATTGTTTTGAAATGAATCATAAAGAGATGCAATTTTGTTTATTTTTTACATGAAAGATCTAATTTACATAAGGCAGGAATTATAATAAATATTATAAAAAAAACAATTTGAACTGGTTTGTATAACAAGACTAATCTTATATGTAAATAGCAAATTTAACAAATATTTATCGAAAAATAAAAAAAAAATCGGATAAATTTTACGTAAACAACAAAAGATATTCGTCACAAACTAAAGTTTGTAATTTTGCATAATTCTATAATTATTAACTGGCGGCAAACATTGCTATAACATACAAACCATTTTTAAATAAATGTATTCTTCGTTTTAGAAAATTTAAGTGTTTATCCTTTTAAATCTTTGTTTTGGGATAAAATATTCAGTGGAAAGATTTTTAGTTAAAATGTCCAAATAGTTAACTAAATAGTTGCGAAAAATGCCAAAATAGTGCTCAAAATGCTGGTTCATAAGAAAAAAGTGATGAAAAAAGTGTGTAAAAATGACAATAATGTTAATGTACTTTCCCATTTTTTTGTTTCAGAAACAAAAAAGTTAATCAGAAAGGCCGAAGAGCGTAATAAAAAAATAAATATTTTTTAATAGTATATATACATATTCTTGCTGTGCGAGCTGTGAGGTGATATGGATAGCACCCGAAGCCCTGTGACAACACAATAAGTTGGATTTCGCGCCACATGAGAAACTTCAAAAAATACATTTTTGCGCGCGGTGTCATGTTTTATACAGAAGTTTTTCCATTATATCAAAAATAAACAGAAATTAAGCGAATAACAATGCATAAATGCAAAACACGAGAATATGTTCTAATTGAAAATATTATTGAATTATAATGCAAATTTTGAATTTAATGAAAAATTGCTTAAAAAGGTTAAATTAAAAGATGCAAAATTTTAAAATTTAATAACTTTTAATTAGTAAAAACCTTTGAAATTGATAAAATGATGATTCAATTTAGCAAAATATTATTAAAACTAAAATTCGATATTAAACTAAGTTACATATGCAAAAAATTAAAATAATTAAATAATTATTGAAATCAAATTAATTAAACTATATTATTCATTCAAAGATAATATAATATATATTTTAAAATATATTCAGAGTTAAACTAATTGAATTATGAAAATATTAAATTTCTTTAACTTTTTGCAAACAAAATTAATTTAATAAGTGAGTTTAATTTTGACGCATGAATAATATACAAAATGTTAAACCAATCGTGTATGGTTTATGTGAGTTATTAACGTATTAATTATT
Source organism: Globodera ellingtonae (assembly GCA_001723225.1). Lineage (NCBI taxonomy): Eukaryota > Metazoa > Nematoda > Chromadorea > Rhabditida > Heteroderidae > Globodera > Globodera ellingtonae. The sequence continues at coordinate 3,651 of MEIZ01000075.1, forward strand.
CAAATTGAAATTACGAAGTTTTAATAATAAAAAAATTATTGTATTCTGCTAATTTTTTAGGGGCAGTGATAAATTTAGGTGTGATTAATTGTGTTTTGTATTGTTTCGCTCGTAAACATATATAATTAGATTTTTTTTAATAATATTTGATATAATAACTTTAAATATAGGCTATATCTTGAATTTTTGGGTACTAACTAAAATTTCAAGTTGAATTTATTAGTTTAAGGTCATTAAATCACTTTTATTTTGGTATTTCAATATATTTAAAGATGTTGTTAATGTTCTTATTTTGTAAAATAAATAACATTTTGAAGAAAATTTTTAAGTTTACATTAATCAAAATTTGTTTTACAATAAAAGCTTTTTTAAATTATTCAAGTAATTTTATCAAATTTATAAAATATTTTCGTCGTCTGTTTTGCCGACCGAGTTGCGGCAAAAAATCAGCTCTGCGGCTTTTCCGGCCATGGTGGCCACCAGTTTGGCTTTTAACTGCGCGCGCGTGTAATATTTTAATAATGCATTTTCAAAGCTGTATATTTGACTAACATTTTTTATAAAATCGTAATATTTTCTTATACTTTTCAAAAACTGATGATCTTAAATTATTTTTATGCTTAATATTTTAACATTTTTTATATTAAAACATTAAAAACTTCAGCTAAAGTGATTTCCTCTGAGGTGTGTTGTTCTGAATTGTAAGTGCTGTCTACGCATATTATTAGATCGCACAATACTGTAATAAAATTGTCTTAAAAAGCGGCACTGCATAAAATGGTTAAGGTTATAATGATCTTTTCTATTTATATATTTTTTATTTTGTTGAAACTATTTTCTTTGTTATCCAAATGTCTTTATTTAAAATGAATTTATTAAATTCATGTTCACTTACTAACTTAATGCAATTATCAATTTATGTGTTTAATGTTTATTGTCTTTTTCAAATGAGGCTTCTATCGATCTCGGCTATTATGGTTTCATCAACTCATATTGCTTCTTAATTTCATGAAGTAAAATAAAACCATTTATTCTGTAATATTCACAATGTTAACTTTTCGAGTTTATAATTTTGAATAATACTTTTAATTTATTTCTCAATAGTATCTAGACGATATATTTACCAGTGGTATCGGTTCGCTTGCTTTGAATTTTTCTATAAAATTTCATTTGTAATATTATATTGATTGTTTAGTTTAATTCTAATTTATAAAACGGGTTTCAAAAATTGATATAAGCTCACAGTGTATCGGGTACTGATGCTTCGGTACTCTACAGACAATCCTTGGCTGCTTATAAATTTGCAAAGTTTGATTTCACCACTGCAAAAATTTATTTGATTTATTTTTTTTATATTTCAATTACCCAACATTTCCCATCATTGGCAAAGTAAACATGACCATTATGCATCTTTCTTTTATTGCGTTTTCATAGTCATAGTATTGTTTGTAACATTATAATGTTTTCAATTTTTATTATTGGTTACAGGTAGGGTTGGACAAGAACGGGTATCCGGAACCGGGACCGGTATCCGGGTGTTTTGGGCAAATTATCCGGGACCGGTATCCGGGTGTCCAGGATCCGGGATACCCGGTATCCGGGGGTTGGATCCGGGCGGGTTAAACACCCCTAATGGTGGCATTTTTTCGGAGAGATTTTTTTTTGATGGTGTTAGCGCTAGTAAAATTTTTGAATTTTGTGTGACATTTTGCCATTTCCTATTAAAATTAGGTAAATAGAGAAACGGTTCTGTAATTTGTTTTTTATAATTAGGTAGTTACCAATTTCACAAAACAATTGGCCTAACAAAAATTGCTCAAATTTACTTTAAAAATTATACTTGCGCTAATTTCGAGTTTGTCTAAATTGAAACCGCCGACCCCTCCCATTCTTAAAAAGCTCCAAAAATTGCCCATATTTTTTAACTTTTGGTTGCAAATCTTTTAACAAATTGAGTCAAAAATTCAAAATTTTCTCGGCGGCGCCTATCGGCACCGCCGACTCCCGCCGTATCCACAGAGGTTCGCCAACTCACATTGGAGAAAATATCGCATCGGGTCAAAAATTTTTTCTTAAGGAATTTTCAAAAAAAATACACCCCTAAAAATCGTACGCTTTGACCGTCGCCTATTTCAGATGTAGAAGAGTTATTGACAAATGAATTAACTATCCAACTTGATTGAATTTGATTTTATTCGTTTATTTTACGCGTTTATTTACTTTTTGGCAAAAATTGCGTGAAATTTGATTTTTTATAAAATTTTTATTTATTATTTTCAAAAATTGAAAATTATCCGGTATCCGGACGGATATCCGGCTGTAAATTACTATCCGGTACCGGTATCCGGGTGTCGAGGAACCGGTGGAACCGTTATCCGGGGGACCCGGATAATATCCGGTCTTGTCCAACCCTAGTTACAGGCCTCCGGGCTAATGTCGAGTGGTATAACAACTTTTAATAGTCACTTTCCATAATACACTTAAGATTTGTATTTAAAATATTATAAAAAATTACATTTTTAATTATCTACTATTTCTATGGCATGTTTCATTTAATCTCTTTTATTTCAAATCATTGTTTAATTTATTGCAGCACTTCATAATATGTGCATTTATTTTAAATTGAAATTAATCCTCGCCGTCATCTCTTCGTTTGTTAGTGTGATGCATATTTAACTGTATTTTGTATTGGGCGTACGATGCTCGTTCTTCGTTGTGATGATCGTTCGTGATGACCGCTTAGGCCCTCTTCGTATGAGCGAATATTTAATACATATAATAATATATATGCAAATTTTATTGATTCAAAAAATTAAAGCAGGTTTTAACAATTATTTATTACGTAATAATAGGGTTTTCGGTAATAATTTATTAACAAAACTTTAAATTTATTTATTTTGAATAAGAAAATGCACTTTACCTTTTAATTAAATTTACAAGAAATTAGTAAAACATTTATTTTATAGTTTTAACTTCGAAACTTATTAACAAATGTCAACCTTTTTTAAATTTAATTACTTGTTTTATTATTAATTATTTAAATACTAATATTTAGGTGTATAAGTGTAATTAAATAGAAACACATTTTTTTCGTTGAAAAAAACACTAAATATTTTAAATTAAATGGAATTAATCAAACTGTCTAAATGCGAGACTTCAAAAATTGAATTTCTTAAGTATTAATTTTGTTTATATTAAATTGGTTTATTTATTAATTTAAATGAAACTGTTTTTGTTGAAGTCAAATTTATACTGGATCGTTTTTATTTTTTGTCAATGTCTGGCATTTATCTTTTTTGTTTGTTTGATTGCGAATAAATGATTATGTATTTTATTTCCTCAAGTTCTGCGTTTCCCTGTTAGAAAGGGTTTATTTAAATTAAAAAATGTTTTTATGTATTAAAATAAAAAATTTAATGATAATCTTTTTAATTTAAAAAATTTATGGGACGCACGCACATGATATGTTATATAAAAGACAATTCGTTAATTTTGTTTTAATTGATTAATAATATAAATTATCAACACGTAGAAATTATTTAACCTTATTATTATTATTCATATTTATTTAAAATTAATTTTTTATTTTTGTGAAAAATATTTATTTACATTCAACTTTGATATTTTTTAATTTTTACATTAATAAAGATTTTCTAATAATATTGCTGCTATATTTAAATAAATCATAGCGATTATTTATATAATTAAAAATTTCATATTTTGTTTGTTTGAAAAAAGCTAATTAACAAATTTCAATCTTTTAACCATTTTGATTTATACTTAGGTTTATGGAAAACAATTCAATTAAAGTGATGAATGTTTCCGCTTTTTACTTTAAAATGCCTCTCATCTTTAATATTTTTTTGCAATATTGAGAAGTAAATTTTTGATAATATCGTTGTTTTTTTTAAGACGACCGGGGCTAAATTTATTATATTATTTTTTATTTTATTTGATTGATATTTTTATTTCTTGTTTTAAATTTCCACAAATATTTGCTGTATTCAGCTCTGCGTGATTTAAAAAAAATGCAATTAAAAAACGGAAATTTATATTCTTTTTTTAATATTTCAATTCATGTTAATGCATATATATAAAAATAATCGTTTGCTAAATATATTTTTTGCAACTTTGAGCTGACACAGTATGCGTCTAGATTTCACACTAATAATGAGCATTAAGTTATTGTCTAAAACTTATTTAAATCAATATTGCAAAGATTAATTGCTTATAATTATTATATATTTATATAAATTGACAGCAAAATATTGATTTCTAATAAAGCAAAATGGGTGCCAGTTGTGCCGGGAGCGCTCAATCTCAGCGCAAAAAGATTTTATAATTATTAAAAAAAATTCTTTTATTTATTAATTTCAAGATGAACAAGTAATACAGTAAAATAAATTATGAAGATAACGTTAAACAGCGGACTGAACTCAAAAAAAGGGCCGAGCTCATAAAAATTAATTAAATTACCTAGCTAAAAACACATTGGAATAAATTTATTTGAAGTTTTAAAATAAACATCGCAGTAGATTCATTATACGATTTATGCGGCCCGGAATTAGCTATAAGAAATACGATGCGAGAACAGCGGCATATGAATGTGATGTTTTTAAATTGACTTTTTTTTATCAAAATGTTCTTTATCATAACAAAACACTGACATTGACAACATGCTAAACTCATTAAAATGGCATAAATAAGAGTAATTTGCTGGAAATTAAAATGAGAAATGGAAATCATCTGATAAAATTTCTTAAATGAAGTGATCATCTTCTGCTGAAAGGGGAGCATGCAACGAGACGACTTTAAAACATAACCAACGCAAAAAAGTCAGTGTGTGTAGACGCGATCTGCCCAAATGTTCTCATCTAAATAATAATAACATAAAATACCTAAGAAATATTTTTATTAAATAAATAAAATATATTGTATATGTATGATCAATTGAAAAATTTATAAAAAAGGAATTCGAGGGGTCATAAATATTAAATCTCATGAAACCTAAAAAAAATCCAAAAGCCTTGACAGCATTATTAAAACAAATTATATGAATAAAATATTCAAACAAGATAAAGTTAAAAAATATAATGGTTAAATTGGTAAAAATTATAGTTTCAATAAATTAAAAAAATTAGATTCTTGCTGGAATTACAATATATTTAAAGTAATTGACATGCATATTAATGATAATATATTAATAGGAACTTTAATTTTTTTATATTTGATTCCGTTTTAATTAATATATTTCAAACTAAAATGTTGGTGATTCGTTGACACTAAGCAACAAAGTGATATTTAAAGTTATTTATTTATTTGATGAATTAAAGCATCACACTTTTAGTTTAATGGAAAAATGACGTCTACGCTTATTAATCCACGTTTTCGCTCCTCATTTTAAGAATGTAAACTATTATTTAATCAAATTTTTTGTTAACCAAAAAACAAAATCAATTGTCCCCGGTTCGTAGACTGATCGCGTTTTGCGCCTGTGCTACTTGCCGGTTTTATATTATATTAGCTTTGCTTATTTTAAAATTGGTTTTGTTTCTAATTTGATTTCATGTTTAAGCTTAACAATTTTAATCATAATTATTGTGTTGTCTTTTAGTCGTAACTTTTGTTGCAATTCACGACATGGGTAACCACGGTTTATCTGTAAATAATCAATTAAGATCCTGTCTGCAATATATTTTATAATGAATTTTAAGTTTCATGATTTTATTTTAAATTTGTATTAATCATTGTTAATTGCTTCTTTGTTTAGTTCAACCTTTGGATGCTAGTTAGTAGTTGGACAAAGATTTGAAGTTATTAAAAATGAAGATTTTATTTTAATAAAAAATTTGATATTGAAATTTCCATATTTTTGTAAATTTTGTTGTTATTTACAAGTTTCTTTCTACCAAGCAAAAATTATATATCTCCTTTTTTTTCATTATTTAAGAATTGGTTCTGATTTTAGTTTATCCATTATTTCATATACTTATTACTTTATATTTGGTTCGCAGTGACGTGTTCCTTTTTTAATTATAATTTTATTAAATAAAATTTTATAATTTCTGGCGTTGCCCAACCGCGATCGGAACTAATACCGATCCGGGTCTTCTTTTTCTTCTTTCTGCCATTCTTTCTTCTGTCTCTCCACCTCCTCTTCTGCTTTTTTCAATTCCTTTTTGCTATGGAATCCGCTTCCGCCGTTTGTCTCTTCCACAACTGGGGCGGCGTTGCTCGTCTTCCTTTCGCATCTTATTATGTATTATATCTATTAAAAAAATGTCTGCTTATATATTATATAGTAAAATCAAATGCCAAGGAAAGCAAAATTATTTGTTGATTCATTTGTTCCAGACTGATTAATGCTACAAATTCATTCTAATTTTTTTTTAAATATAAAATTTAGATTTTCAATTTTTTAAAATATGGATTTTTTTGTAATGTTATGTAAATTTTCGTAATAATCCTGCCGATGCAGAAATAAATCACTGACTGAAGTTAGTAAAGAGACTTTTTTGAATTCAGAATCTGTTTTAATAATTGGTTGATTTAAATTATTAACGATGCCGTCATCGTAATTGCTTGATCACTATTGATCATGTTCCCTTAAATCCTCAATATGTCGGCAATAACTCACCTGATCCTAGTCTTTTGCCGTATGGTTTGGTTTGTTGCATCGTATGGAGAAACACATTTTGACTACAAATAATTGATGAATTAGTGTAAAATTTTCTTAAATTTAATTTTATATTAATGATTTTTTTATTTTTGACGAACCGGCGTTCAAGCGTGTAATGACAAATTTTTTACTTTTTTTACTCAATAAATGAGATATTTTTATTTAAATTTTTCATTCAATCTTTTGTTTCTAAAATTTCCGTGATTTGCGTTATTTAATTCTGTATTTTTGTGATCAATTTTTTTGAAAAGGTGATAATTTCCATGATTTTGCGTTATTTGTTTCTGTATTTTTGTGATCAATTTTTTTGAAAAGGTGATAAATTTCCCGAATTTAGTTAATTTTCGTGATTTGCGTTATTTAATTCTGTATTTTGTGATCAATTTTTTTGAAAAGGTGATAATTTCCATGATTTTGCGTTATTTGTTTCTGTATTTTTGTTATCAATTTTTTGAAAATCCCGAATTTAGTAAATTTTCATGATTTTGCTTAGAAGATTTCCTGTTTTTTTGGCTGTCTTAATTCTGTATTTTTGTTATTAATTTTTTGAAAATGTTATAAATTTCCCGAATATAATAAATTTTCATGATTTTGCGTTATTTAATTCGGTATTTTCGTGACTGTGATAAATTTCCAGAATTAAGTAAATTTCACTAGCACCCAGTTGTGAGCACCTAGTTGACCCCAAAGTTTAAGTAGTATCTGTGTTTATGCATTTCAAAATAGACAATTTGTTCATAAGATATTGTTAAAAAAAAGTAAATTCCAAAAATTACAAATAAATTTATCCATGATCAAAAATTCTGGTGTGCGTCAGTTCACCCCGATGATGACTCGTACATTCACATCGCTGAAATTAATTGGGAAAAATTAATAAAACGAGCATAAACAGCAAACAAAATAGTTCAAAAAGCTTAAAAATTACGGATCTCTTTTAGGGTTTAAAATTTTGAATTTTATATTCATCATTATGTTTACCAGTTATTCCTAAAATCCCAAAAAATTGCGTTGTCAATTGTCTCGCTCTCGGACGACGACCAAGAATACTAATATTAGCAACAATTAATTCGTATATCTGATTGTCGGCTCTAACATGATATTCTATAAATAAAATTGAATTATATGTTTTTTTAACCGAGCGACATCATGGTTGTTAAGTGTTTTTTTATTGAGTAAATGGCTGGCCAACTAAAATAAAACTTCAAAAATTTAATTTATATATTGAGATAAAAGCATTTGCCTTCTTTAGATCAGGTGGCCTTTGAAGAAGAAGATTGGATGCCGTAGCCCTTGCTTTGTCTAGAAGTATAGCTTTTTCCTGGTTGATTATTCTTCTTGGTTCCCCATAATTTTGTCGTTTGGCAAGCTGAGACGCTATTTCGTCTGCTCTTATAATGTCATTGCCATGTTTAAGGCTGAGTTGCAACATTATTTCTTCAGCAACTTTTCCGCAAAGAAAGGTGGACATCTTGGCCTCAAGTTCATTGTCGCGATACCGATCATATTGTTTTGGCGACATGAAATAAGTGACCCCAACGTATGTATTCTCTTTGATTATTGTGGTCTAAAACTTTGCCCATATATATTTGTCTATAAAATATGTTGTTAAAGCCTACAATTCACTTGTAAAGAGCAATTCTTGAAACTTTAAAAAATTCTAAGGCCAAACATAAATATTTTAGAGGGTATACAAATACATAAAAAATTTAATCGAGTAGATAAGTATCGGCTAAAATTTTTCTGACTGGAACTAACTATTAAAAAATTTGGAGACTATAGAACTTTTAAGTTTCAATAACTTCACTTATATTAAATATCAATTTTTAGCGATTATCTCGCTCCATTACAGTTTATATCAATTTGTTTTGCATACTTTAGATTTTCAAGAATTTCTACTTAAAATAATATAGATCGAATAATAACTCATGAAACATATATTAATCAAAAATACTGTGTTTAAGGCACGCATTCATATGCTTTCTATATTATTAAAATTTAAAAGATTTTGTCATATACGATAAGTTATGTCACATAATTTAGGGGTTCAATGAATTTTGGGTTATTGTAGCTGCACAGAACATGCCCAGCCTCATGTATGCTGATTCTAGCAGGATTGATGCAAGGAGGGTTCATTGCTTCACGGATGCCAATGTTGAGCTCATTTACGAGTCGCCATCTTTCGTCAACTGGATGTTTCTAAAATTTTTCAAGTCCAATGTAAAATGAATCTTTTACTTTTTTAATATTGTTTAATGATTCGTCCTGATTGCCGATTACTAATGGGGAAAAAATTGCATGCACGCATTTGTGCACTTTTATAATTAATTGATTTTGATTTGGCATCAATAACAAAACCAAACAATAGATTTTTAAATGATAAAACTCCGGGTTTTTTGAGAACCACCGATCACTCCCACACAAATTGTCACCAGAATTTAATTTACACGCTAAAAGTGATGACTGTCCATTTTGACATCTTCTGAACGGCCGGCCATTTACAACGGAAAAAAATTAGCTGTTTCCGAACAAATTTATGTGGCTAACGATGGCGATGCACGGATAGACGACCGAACGAACAGTCATCGCTTTGAAATTGGTTAAAGTTAACACCACTAGTTTTATGGACGATTATTGTAAGATTTATGAAAAATTATAAATTAGGGTTAACACCACGACCCCCTTAATTTGGACCTAAACAATCATTCTGAAAAACATCCAATAATTTTAATGAGCCACAATTATTTATTGCTTGATTTTTAGAAGGCATTGTAATCAATATAAATCAATATTTCAATTTTTTGTGAATAAATCCATAGTTCACCAATTTCGCGTTTTAGTTCATTTACCAAAAAAAGTACCCCTTAAAATGACTTTCCTTGGATAAAAATGCACCCCCTAAAGATTTTTCCGAATTATTTAAACCAGTTTTGCCAACAAATCGTAAAATTGTTCAAAGTCAAAAAAAAAAAATTGTAATAAATTTGTAAATATTAGTTATCGTTATAGGTGTCACTAAAAATAATTAATATAAAATCGGTTACCCAACCACAGGTCGGTCGCCAACAGGGATGGGAATCACGCCAAAAAAAAAGCTATCGGCGATATGCGATAAGCAATATCGAAATTTCGAATGCGATAGCGATTATGCGAGAGGCGAAATGCCCAAAAAAGGCGATAATGCGATAAATAGTGAAGAACACTATGCAAAGTCAAATAAATTATAAATAATTTTTTGGCACAAAATTCTACCATTTTCTTGCACAATTCCGTGCCATTTGGTCCGATGGTTGAAAGAAGGTCTGAAGCCAAAATTTGAAGTGCCATTCCATTGAAATCGTCCATAAACGCCCCCAAATACAGCTCCGCTTGAAAGTATTTTTCGAGCAGTCCGTCAGCTAAAATTGTCAAAAAGAATTATATTTGATTTTTGCAATTGTTTAAACTAGAGTTGATCCCCTGTCTCTTATACACATCTAGATGTGTATAAGAGACAGATCGTCCATAAACGCCCCCAAATACAGCTCCGCTTGAAAGTATTTTTCGAGCAGTCCGTCAGCTAAAATTGTCAAAAAGAATTATATTTGATTTTTGCAATTGTTTAAACTAGGTCTCTTATACACATCTAGATGTGTATAAGAGACAGGGGGTGAACACCCCTAAAGATCGGAGTTTTTTTGGGAGAAATAAGCACTTTCGAAAATATAATTTGGAATATTAAGCGGTTGTGTAGTGGTAGTGGTGTGGCGGTGAGTGGGATAATAGTTGTGGGTTCAGTTCCCTATTGAGTAAATTAATTTTTACCGCTTAATATGAACATCAATAGTGGAGTAAATAATTTTAAAAATTTACTAAATTTTTTCTTGTTTTTAAAAATATTTTGTATGATAATTCAGATCATTTTAAATTTTTTGGTCAACAAAATTGAATGAATATTTAAAAAATATAGTTATTACTTTGTTCAAAGTAGGGTTGTCACCCCGACCCCGACACTTCTGACCCCGAAAAACCCTGACCCCGAACCCCATCCCCACTCGGGGTCGGGGTTAGCATACACCACTAAAGATGGCATCATTGAGTGACAACATTTATTTTTTCCGAGGGCTTGACTGTGGTGGACGCATACTTTTTGTCACCAAAAATTTATTTTTACAAAATGAGTGACAAGAAATCGATGGTCAGGGGGTTTTTCTCTTCCTGAAGTAAAATGTTCGTGTGGGTTCTAATCCGCTAGAGAGCGATAAGCATTCACTTTTATTCGGCCTCATTTTCACTGAAACTTCCAAAACAATTTTCTTAACAAACATTGCTAAAATCTTTTTAAAAAATTTCCGGCGGCGCCTATCGGCACCGCCGCTCCTCCCATTCCTAAAAAGCTTCTAAAAACACACCATTTTTTTAACTTTTTGATTGCAAATCCCAACAAAAATAATATTCTCTCGCGCCAATCCCCCCTCTCAAGTTTTTTAAAAAAAAAAAATGCTGATTAAAGTTCGCTCAGAAAAGTTAAACTTTGCCACAACAAGATTTTTGGAGAAGTTTTCGCCTTCCGAAAAATTTTGATGATTTTCTATTATTCTGAGTTGTTGGGCCAAGTCAAACATGACGTGAACTCCCTCAAATTTGTTTTCAGAAATTACAAAATTCCCTTCACTCTTGAGATTTTTAAAGTGAAGGATTTAAAAATAAAATAATATTTATGCTAGCCTAGTGAAGACATTGCTGCAATTTTTATGGAAAAATCCTGAAATTTTTATTTAAAAAATTTTTATGAACAAAATTTTCTTCAACCCCGAACCCCGACCCCCGACCCCGAAACCCCGACATGCCAACCCCGACCCCGACTTTCCCACCCCCGAGGGGTCGGGGACCAACCCTAGTTTAAACCGTTGGAGAAGATTTGAATTTCCGTATTTGTTGTCGTTTCGTTGATCAATTCGTTGCCAAAAAAGCCTCCAAAACGAAGGCTAAAATATGGGCACATTTTTCATCATTTTGGCATAAATTCACTCGCCTCGATTCGAACGCGACCTTTCCGTCACTCATTTTGCCGATGATCAGAGCGTGCCATCTTTCACTTTCCATCACTTCGGAACATTTAGCAAAAAGCCTATCCCCATGCATTCCGATTTTTGATCGAAAGCGCCGTCCGACCTTTGAATTTCGTCCAGTCGCAAATTTGCTTTTGTAGCAAAGCAAAAGTCTAAAAAATATTAAGTTTAAATTATTATTATAATAAATATTAATGCCTTTCGCAGTCATTTTCCAAAATAATCGGTCCATTCTTTACATTGCACACGCCCCAATGATCCGCAACCGAAGAATTGCTTAATTCGAATATAAATTTTATTTTTACTTTTTAATTAATTACCCTCCGAGGACAGCAAATGCCTTCAAGGCAATTAAAAGGAATAAGATGTTTATTATGAGCAATTTCATTTGCTAAAATAATTAAATTAATTTAGTTAATAATGAATTTCTGCTAAATAATTGTCAAATTTTGGATGAATCCGATGGAATGGGGGGGGAAAGTGATTGAAGACCAATCGGAGGCCGGTTGATGGAGTCCGATGACAAATGCACAGATTTTCCATCCATTTTGGAAAAACGGAAGGAAGAATCATCAATCACAGCATTCCGATCACTTTTTTGTCACAGAGATTGTTAGCACTGATATGGCCGGCCGGCCGGCCAGTGCTTCGCCACAAAAAATGTTTACATTTTATTTAAAAATTATGCACTGCAAATATATTTTTTAGGCAGGATGACATTTCGTCTACTAAGCCAAAATACGATGCTTCGTCTAGCTTTTTACAGAAAGGATATGATTTGTCCATTAAACTCGATTTTTGTTATGGTTCATCTCAACCGGTCAATTCCCAAGTTTGATAAATAATAATTAATAGAAACGCCTTTAAATAAAATGAAAGTGTTCCTCCTAAAATATTAACTTTTTAATAAACGGACTGATTTGATGTTAATGAAATATCAATAAATATTTACAAAAAAACTACAATAACAACAAATTAACTCGCCATCTTTGAGTTATTAATATTTAAAAAAATATTAAACTTTGATTGCAGAAAATCATTGTGATTTAGATGATGCTACCATGCCTTACATAAATAAAAACATAATTAGAAAACACTTGATTAGTACTTACTTAATTTCTTATAATTCTTAAAAAACGAATAAAAATTTAAATATAAATTTTTACGCAAATATTTAAATGTTTTAATGAAAATTGCGTAAAAAGTGTTAAAACTTAGGAAAAGACTTAGAGATGGATAAACTCGTCCACCTTATTATAATTTGTTTCGTAGAAAACAATAAAATTAAGAATATAACTTTTCAAAAAAATTTTTTCAATTGTCTACTTGCTAGCACTTGTTAAAATTTACAATTTTAAGTTTTGAACAATCTAAACTATTTTCAAAATTTAATGCGTTACTGAAAATAATCTAACATTCGAGCCGATAATTTCAAACTATACATACAATTACCGATTTACCCAAACAAACAAATTAAATGCTCGCCCAAAATATACAACTTTTATAAATATTTAAAATAATACAATTGTTAAGCATACCTAAATTAGTGAATAAAAAGAATAATTATTTAGTAAAGCTTAAAACCGATTGTTTAAAAATATAAAAAGTAACGGCATCCGTAATCTTTTAAAGAAATGATGCTGAGATACCGATATATTGAAAGAAAATTTATACAATGAGCTAAGAAACCTAAGAATTTTCAGATTGACTTCAGAATTGAGGAAATAATATGCATAACGTAAAAAGGTTTATTTTTATAATTACCAGTCCATAAATTATTTAAGAATTACGCAATTTGAAATTCAATAGTTCAATAAAATGTTAATTATTGTTTTATTAAAAAATATTAAAACCACTAAAGAATAAACTAAGTGCATATTATAAATCCATGAAATGTAAATTATTTTGTATTATTAAAAACCGATTAACAACACAAAGCAAATGTGGTAAGGCTTCAGACTGAAAATATTACGAGCTTCATGTTTTCCATTAACTAACATTGTGCCATTGATTAATTATTAAAGGTATGCTGTATAAAAAAATGCGAATCTTAATAAGAAAAATTTGAATTAAGAAAAGTCGTCTGCAAGCAAATATCGAAACGTCAACCCGCTAACCGAGAGAACAATAGAAGGCGGGCTCCCAATATTTTATTAATTAAAATTAAACAAATTGAACTTATAGGTTAATATTGTGCTAAAACACAAACCGATGCTAAAGCTTATACCAGATCTATATTTCTACCGCTATTGTATTCATAGAGAAGTATATATTCAACACCGCGCGAGTGGAGGCAATTCTGGAAGCCAAATATCAAAATGGTTCCGATCAAAAATAATATTAACACGCAGATATACACATCGTAGAACAAAAGTTTATTTTATTTATTAATTTTAGTAAAACTGGAATTTAATTTTTATATAAAAAAAGTTCATAAAGCTGCAACAAATATCCAATATTTAAAAGAATTTACCTTATTAACAATAAAGATTAATACATAAAATTAGTACGTAAAACGACAAAATTTTTACAAGGATCATCTTATAAAAAATAATAATTGTTACCAGAAACCACTATAAGTATAAAATTTTACGAAAATTAAAATCAATTAACTAAATGGTGTCGTGCATTAATAAAACTAAATGATGATGTCCATGAAAAAGTAATAATTTAAACATACCAATATTTTAAATGTTTATTTTGTAATAATATTCTTGTGCATACAAACCAAATGACAAACGACAAATTACTGGGATGCTTCAATATTATAAAAAAATAATTTATTTAACAAAAGCCACCATAAGTATAAAATTTTACAAAAATTATCAATTAACTAAATGCTATCGCGCATTAAAAATAAAATACGTGTAAATCAGAAAGGTTTTAAAATAAATGAACACAAATTAATATGAATAAATTTGTTTAATATCAGAAAATTAAACGCAAAAAAGGTACAAATTATGTGAAGAAACAAAGTTAATTAGATTGTTGTAACAAATTCATTTTTAAGTTCAGAAACTAATCTTTATTTAAAATTCAAAAACTAAAATTCTTCCTACAACATTTGGAAAAATAAAAAATATAATTTCAGCAAAAAAAAAAGCCGATCGCATTATAAACACAAAGTAATCATTGCGCGATGATTAAAATTGACAAAAACGTTCATTTTTTACAATGCTGATAAGAACCTACCAAAAATTGTTAATTTATTATTATAATTTAGCAGACTGGGAAACAACATTAACGAACGCTAACATAGCGAGAAGGGGAAGAGGAAACCGGAACACAAAAAAAATAAAATAAATAAAATTTGAAAATGAATGAGATACGGAAGATTTAATGCAATTGGCCCAGGAACAAATTGAGGGGCAACAAACAATGATTTTAACAAGATAACTATTAATCGTAAAAACATCCATACAATGGAATTTAGATTTTTAAAAACAATCAAATTTTATTTGTTGATTGTTGTTTGACGTTAGCTGAACCAATGATACGCTTGAGCAACCAATAAACTAGAGTTTGAGGCATATATTTATATTCTAAAATTTTAAGGCGCCGATAAACGCCCAGTGTGTTTCTAAATTATGCGCAGGTAAACAATGATTAAAAATTAAAAATGTTATATGAGTTATTTATAAACATATTTAAATAAACAACAAAGAATAAATTTTTTTTATCTGTGATTAACGACAAATGGAGCTATCAGCAACAATACAATTAAAATAACAAATTGGATAAAAAATTCAAATTAAAAAATAAAAATCTTGATCACTATAATCAATTGATTTAATCCTAAAGATACAATTTGGGAAATTTCACAAGTAACAGCATAAAATAAACAAAATAAAAAGTCGGCAAAAGCCATGGACGGCAAACGCACTAAAACCAAGTACATCCATTTGAAAGTTAGACTTAAAATATGTCATTGAAAAACAATCAGGCAAAATCAAGCCAGCTTTATGAAAAATGAATTATAATGTTATAAATATTCTCCAACAAAAAAAAAGCTGAACAAATATTTGTAAGCAAGTAAATAATTTATAAGAAAACAATCATTTTAATAAATAGTAAGTGCAGAATAATTTGACGCAATTCAAATCAAATATTTTTTATCATAATAATTTAAAGAAATCAAAAAGCTCTTTTTGGACTTGAACATAAATTTTAAAATAGTTAAATAACCATATATATAACTATATAAAAATGAAAACGCAGATCCGCAACAAAATGCATGTGAGGAGCCATGTGGCAAATCAGAAACAATAAAAATGCGAAAAGGTTAACAAAATCTTAGTTCACATAAATAAATCTTATTTGATATGTATCGCTGCAAGAAATGTCCCAAGAGTTTTGCTACTCAAGAGGCCCTGAACGGGATAATTTTAGCAGCTATCAGACTGAACACCAAGACGTGCCTAAAATATTAATGCGGATAATATTTTGTAAATATAAATTTGGACATTCTATATTTATTAAAACCGATGAAAAATGGCTGGTTACCACGACTGGGTTCACATACAAGAATCAATGATTAAATATTTAATACATAACCCAATGTAGTACCTTGGGTATAGTAATAAAATTAAAAATCGGCATTTATTATTATTGTTATAACATTTAATAAAAATTGAAAAGTATATGAATTTGATTGAATTTATATAAATTTTAAAAATCTTAATTTATACAGAAATAAAAAACTTTTTTTTTAAGAAATAAACTATACAAAACCAGTGTATTAAATATTTGTAAATGCTTTAACAGAAATGTGTAGTATTTAAACCTGTCATAACATTTGCCGAATAAACTGTATAAATATTAAATAAAAGCGGTGGCCACGCTTAAAAAAATCAACGAATCAATAATCAACGAAAAATTCAATCGCTTCACTAATCTGAGAATAAATAATAAAATTTTATTAGAAAATAAAAAAATGATGTAAAACATTAAAATCTAATAAATATTATAATAAATTAAAAGTGAATGAAGAATTTTTTTTAAAGAACTTAAAAAACAATTTGTAAGTTATAATGGAGAATTAGAATAAAAATGTGTATAATTTAAAATTAATAAAAAACCAACATCGTGGTAGTGAGAAATTGATATCAATATTCTGATCAATTCAATCGCTGCATTTTTATATAGAACCTACCATCAGTAACAAATTAATTTAAAACATGGTTTATAAATGGATTAAATTTTGTAAGAGGATGGATCCATCGCAATGAAAAAACGAATAAATGGTGCAAAATTGTGGTTAAAATCGATTTAGATTTAACTTGATAAAAAAATAAATCAATTAAAATTTTCTTGTATAATAAAGCTTCTTAAATTTAAATAAAAATATAATAAATATTCATATTTTGTTATTACCAATCAAAATTAAATTTGAGCAAAAAAATATATTTATTTATAGAATATATAAAATTAGAAAATCTCTAATAGTTAAAATATTTTTAAATAAAAATGTTGAGTCCATTCTGAAGACCTTAAGCAGCACCTCGCTTTCACGCGCGCTATTTGGAGCAGCATGATTGCGTAAGTAGCCGCCGGGCACAGTTCGGCGTAAACAAAATCATATTTAAAATAAAACAAAAAAATGAATGAACAGGGTCAAATCCTGTTAGGTCCGAGGGGTTCTGTTGACCCTTATTGTCAATCGATAACAGATAGAAAAGGTTTATTGGTCACGGGGCAAATAAATGAGCGGAGGGAAGATTTAGGTAAACAATTGAATGAAGGGAATGAGACCGGGAAGAGGGAAATGACCGCCTTTTATGGGCGACAATAACGAGGGGGAAAAGGGGCGGCGAAATGTGTGACAGATCGCCAAATAATATCTTTGAATATTCAAGTCCCGAACACCTCCCCTTTGAAACGCTTCACGGCGAGAACCGTCGTGGGGCTCTTCGTTCCCGGTGCGGGTATCGTCGTAGAGGTGGTCCATCGTTCGGGTGTACTGCCTGCCCTTGATCCTGTTCGTTTGCTGGAGCGTTAAGCTCAGCATTCCCGACTTCCGGTTCGGGACGCTGTTCATTTTGAACATTTTCCGCCCCATTTTCTTGTTCAATGGGTGGCGGAATGTCGAACGTCTCGAAGAAGGTCTGCAGGGCGTCATCCTGATCGCCGTCGGATGTACGTCTCGGACGGAGCTGGTTGGCGTGGAAGCGTCCCGACCGTCCGTCGGAGAAGATGACGTCGTAGATGACTCCTGTCCGGGTTGATATTTTCCCGGGACGCCAATTCTGAGACATTCGATATCGGGCGAAAACCTTTTCGCCTATCGAAAATTCTCTTGGCTTTGTCCCGAATCTTTTGTTGAACCGGCTTTCCATTTCCTCATCTCGCTCCATCGGCGGAGGTGGTGGCGGTTTCAACAAGTCGAAAGTGGTGCGGACTTTTCGTCCGAGAAACATTTCCGCCGGGGATTGCCCATTGAGCGAATCGCATGGAGTCGTCCGGTAGCTGACGAGAAATGTCTCGATAATCTCCTTACTCGGTGCTCCCTCCCCTTTTATTTTTCGGAACGTTCTCTTGAACGTGTCGACRAATCTTTCGGCTTGGCCATTCGACATCGGGTTGTACGGCGCCGAAAATCGATGGTCAATTCCATTGGTTGMTGTGAAATTCGCAAATTCATGACTGGCRAATTGTGTGCCATTGTCAGACACTAACACCTCCGGCAGACCGTGGCGGCTACAAAGATATCGAAGTTTATCGATTGTGGCTGCTGTCGACTTWGACGGCATTTCAAAAACTTCTGGGTATTTTGCAAATGCGTCGACAATTATTAAATAGTCTTTGCCGAAGAATGGGCCTGCATAGTCGATGTGTACGCGTTGCCACGGACGTGTCGCCTTTGGCCATGACTGCAGGTTAGCTTTTGTTGGAGCCTTAGCTGCATTTTGGCAAGGTTSACAATTTTGAACCAATTGTTCAATTTCGGCGTCCAATTTTGGCCAATACACGTACTGACGTGCACGCTGYTTCATTCTTTTTATCCCGGGGTGTCCCTTGTGGAATGAATGRAGAATTTTGTCCCGGAGTTTCTCGGGAATSACAACTCTGTCGGCGTACATCAAGCAMTTTCTCGTGATGCCGAGTTGTTCTCTGACTCGATGGTAGAGCTTTATTTCTGYCGTTTCGTTCCCGATTGCGCGAGGCCAGCCTGTTCTAAGGTACTGTTGCACCTTTTTGATGRTCTGATCACTCTGCGTCTCTTGGAGKATGTCTCCAAATTTTATGGGMAGTGCTTCCAAGGCACCGACAAAAATRTGYTCAATCTCCGAATCGACACCAATTGAAGCGATKACCCGATCATCTTCGCTTTTGCTTTTGGCTATGAGTCTCGACAGTGCGTCGGCTTGCCCAAAGTCTTTGGTGTTCACGTACTCGATTTTGAAATCGTACGCCAGGAGAATCAATGACCATCTGAGRAGTCGATTTGCGCTRCATTGGCGAATCCCCTTTTTGCTCCCAAATATTGCAAGAAGCGGTTTGTGATCAGTTAGGAGCGAAAAATTTCGTCCGTAGATCATTTTGTGGAACTTCTGCACGGCGAATATCAGTGCCAGTGCTTCTTTCTCGATTTGAGARTAGTTCTTCTCTGCTGGGGTWAAGGAKGAAGACGCGTGCGCAATCGCTTTCATTGAGCCATCGGKGAACCGGTGCGAAATGACGGCGCCAATTCCTTGTTCGGACGCATCCGCGGCGACGATGATCTCTTTTTTCGGATCATAATGCGTGAGAAGGAGGTTGGACGTGAGAATTTCTTTCATTTTCTCGTATGCGCCATTACACTTCTCACTCCATCGCCATTCGCTGTCCTTTTTCAGCAGATCGTCTAACGGCTTTCGGATAAACCGCATATTTTTGACGAACTGTTGGTAGTGATTTATCATCCCCAAATACGATCGGAGTGATGAAACATCGGTTGGTGCTGGCATATCGACGATAGCTGATATTTTGTTCGGGTCCGGGCGGCGTCCATTTTTGTTGATGATTTGTCCAAGATATTTGATCTCATCTCGGAAAAATGAACACTTTTCCGCCTTTATTCGGAGCCCCCATTCTTGAAATCGCTCGAATACACACTCCAAATGTTTGGTGTGATCGGTAAAGCTTTGGCTGACGACGATTACGTCGTCCAGGTACGCTGTCGCGAAGTCAAGGCCAGCTAACATCTGGTCCATTATTGATTGGAAAATTCCGGGTGCTGACTTTACCCCGAAGGGAAGTCTTTTCACTTCGTAATTTCCACGGTGCGTCGCAATTCCACAGAGCTTTTTGGATTCACTGTCCAGCTCTACCTGCAGATACGCGTCCCGGAGATCTATTTGTGAGAAATGTTTCCCTCCATTTAAGGTAGAGAAAATGTCTTCCGGTAACGGTAGTGGATGTTGATGGTCTTGTAGCGCTGCATTGAGCCCGGTTGAGTAATCAATACACAGACGTGCTGCCCCATCTGCCTTTTTAACGACTAGAATGGGTGCGGCCCATTCTGTGAACTCAACTTTTTCGATCACTCCCATCTGCTCCCAACGATCCAATTCGTCCTCCACCGCTTGTTTCGCGTTGTAAGGGACTGGTCGTGCTTTACGGTAGATTGGTTGAGTGTCGGCTTTCAATGTCAGGTGCGCTTTGACCTTCGTGCACAGGCCTAATTCCTTTTTGAAAATTTCCGCGAAGGAGCGTTTGAAGTTTTCAACGTGTGTTTGGACGTCCGGGGTTTGGAGGGTTTTGGGTTTACTCCCTTTTCCCCTTTTTTCCCCGCCCGCACTGCAAATATTTATTGCCGGGTTGATTTTGGTCTTGAGCTCATCCAACAGCCCAAATTTGTCCATTGTCTGCACACTCAAAAGGTTTAACGACCCACTTTTGGCAACGAAGAATTCGTTTAGAATTCTTACATTTTTGAATTCGAAGAATGTCTTCCCYTTTCCGATGAATTCTCGCGTTGTTCCGTCAAACATGCACCCCCTTTCGGCGCATTTCCGGATTGGTGGGCGATTGATGGACTCATAGGTCATCTCATCGATGACATTTGCCTCGGCCCCCGAATCGAGAACGAATTCCACCGGTTTACTGTTCACCAGAACCGTAAGTCTGAGGAGAGATGTCGAATTCAACGCCTTCATGGCCGTGCCGATGTGCAGAGTACCAACATTTTTCTTTACTCCACCTTTGGGATTGTTTCGAAACCATTCCTGCACCTTGTCGCATTGGCTCTCCAAATGACCGAACCGGTTGCATTTGGGGCATTTCGCTGACTTGTTCGGGCAGTCCCTGTGCGGGTGGTTGGTTCGTCCGCATCTCCAGCAACACCTTTGCTGTGTGGGGACCGGGTGGTACTTCGTCACAAGCGCCCGGGTTGGTTTTCCCTTTTTATGCTCTTTTTGCGTTAGAGCATAAATTCCCTTACTTGCTGTGGCACTCTCAATCATTTTTGCTTCGCTGATGGTCGTCATGAAAGTGATGCATTCTTCCACCACTTCATCATATTTGACGTTCCCTGCATCTGCCGCCAATTTGGTAAGGATGCGCTGTCTCATTGCCCCGTGACCAATAAACCTTTTCTATCTGTTATCGATTGACAATAAGGGTCAACAGAACCCCTCGGACCTAACAAATCCAATCAGGAATTAACCAAGCAAAAAACTTATAAAACCTGCAGGGTCATGCAAAAATAATCAAGTGAATAAACTGAAGCTATTAAATAAAATAAATATAAAAAATATATTGGTTTTAATTACACGTTTATTCAAGAGTCAATGCTGTAAGCGGTATTTCAAAAAAGCAACGGAAAAGAATTGCAAATAGTAACCATCGCTGTAGCAATTTTAATGGATTTTGGGTTGCAATGAAATATCAATTTGTTGGGCTAATTGTTCCGTTGGGAAAGTTGTAATGAAATGCCGAATTCGATCACACCGTATAATTAAATATTTTTAATTATAAAATAATTCAATTTTGACTGAGTTGATTTTTTATGACTTTAATTTTTTAACATTTATATTTAATTTTATTCTTTATATGCGCCTTTTTCGCGCTGACTCTCAAAGAAGTTGGAGTCCAATACTCGTATTTATTTTACACATTGCAACAAAATAGGAATTTAAGGCTAAGCCATATCAACGCCGCAACTGTTAAAAGGGTTCGCAAAATTTTATGATAAAAGAAGAGCAAATAACAAATTTGATTTATTAATACATTTATTTAATGTATTTTTATTTGAAATATATTTTTCATTGTCTCTTCGTCCTTACACAACCATCAATAAATATATATATGCCCAACCTTAGCAAAACCAAAAGTTATTTAAAAATAGTCCATATCTTCCTCATGGTTGGCTGGGACATTAACATTGTTAATTTGCATACGACTTTTTCATCTTTAAGTAGCTCAGGACTGCAATGAACATTTTTTATTAGCCGACAGAGCATTTTTTGAGCTAACCGGCCCAGCAAAACGGACGGACGCACGGGCCAATTTTAAGCGAGTGAAACTGTTACTTAATTGTATATAGAAAATGTTTATTTTTTTGGATGTAATTGTATATAGAAAATGTTTATTTTTTTGGATGTAATTGTATATAGAAAATGTTTATTTTTTGGATGTTCAATGGCTTATCTTTTTTTAATTATTGTAATTGGTAAATTTTACTTTAGAATTTGATTCAGTTTTCATTATAATCTAAATTAATAAGCTAATAAGATAAAAATTCAATGAATAAGGGGTTGAAATCATCCGACCAGCTGATTGTGTCTCGAACGCAATTCTTCGCAGAACTTCAATGTTCAACAAGGAATAATTTTATTGCGGTCTTCACGACATCTTTAAAAATCCTGAGCTTTATTCAATTAAAAGCTATTCAATATTTGCATTTTGTATTAATGTTTTGTTTACTTCGAATATGTACTGTAAGTAGGGCATCGAATTCTTTGCAATCGGACTAAATGACGTTTAATCTATATTTGAATGTTTAAATTTTAGAAATAATATTTTTTGTTATTTCCTTTAATATATATTAATGACAAAGATTAAAGTAAATTTTGCAAGTATTTCATTTTTCAAATTATTAATAGTAAAAGTTAATACAGAAACAAATACAACTTTGAATTTTTATTATTTTATTAAATAAAACTTTTAATTATATAATTTATTTATTTAAGAATTTCTAATTTATATCTTTATTACTTTTAATGTATTTACTAGGGCTGTTCGAGGCCATTTTTATGAGTCAAGAGAGACCAGGACTGCCGCCGGGCCAATTTCCTCGGGTTTATCGGTGTTCAGTTACCCCCATAAATTATTCGGTGTGGTCAATTTTGGAAGTCACGGCGCTAAACCATGCCCCACAATAATTTGAGGCGCTTAGAAGTTCCATTTTTCGGGGAAAATACAAAAAATTCGTCCAGGAGCCTGCCATGAGCTAAATTTTTTTCCTCACGTCTCCGCCTCCTTATCCGCTCCAAGTTGCAGCACTTTAAAACTTCCAGATTTTTATTAATCTCTACACTTTTCTTATAATTTGTTTTTTAATTGAATCAGGTGCGGCACAAGACTGTATCGTTTAGGCATCGCACTAGGGCTGCGTCGAAAGAAAATAATTTTTAAAATCAAAATTTTTTAGTTTCATTTTTAAAAGAAAATAAGTAGAAAAACCTCTAAATTAGCGTTCGAAACCAAAAGCTAAAGACTTTTGTAAATGGAACAAAAAGATGTCATAAAAACATATATTTGCCTCAAGTAATTCGACATTATTAAAAATTCATTAAAAATACCAATATTAACATACTTCGATCAAAAATCAAAATTCAATAAACGGACATTTTGGTGGCACAAATGTAGCTTTAAAAACCCGTGGCGCTCAATAATTTATTATTAGATTACGCTATCAATAAGAATATTTTAGTTAATTGTTTTATTAGTTATAAAAATTAGCTTCAGCATCCAATGCGAACGGGAGTTAGGCACCGTGCAGTCGGGGTAGACCAATTGAAATAATTGATTGTTTTAGCTTTTTTGATCATTACTGATTAATGGTTTTTTATTATATAACTACTTAATGTTACATCCCGTTTATATGACGAAAAAACAAAATAAATTTATAGTCGGAAACCACTTTGAAGCAAGTTATAAGCCTGGGACAGAAGTCTTTTTGAGTGGTAACTCAGTTGTCCACTGATTTCATTTTTATTTTTCCATATTGTACGGATTATAAATGTTATTTAAAATATAAAAATTGTAGAATAATTATTAAGCAATTAAGTTTTAAAAAATTTTAGAACTTTTATATGATAACGATTTTTAAAACATTATAATGTTCGCTAATCATTCTGACCTGGGGGTGCAGGTTGCTAAGTATTACCTTTATTTATTTAATTTTATTTTATAGTTATTTCCAGGCGTGCTCACGGATATCCGGATATCCGGATATCCGCGGATATATCCGGATATGGACGGATAACGGATATGGTTTTTCGGATATATCCGGATACGGACGGATAACGGATATGGTTTTTTGGAACGTCACGGATACGGACGGATGACGGATATGACCCTAATATCCGCGGATATCCGTCGCATCCGTTGTTTTTTTACTGCTGAAGTAAAATTTATTAAAACGATTACTTAAATTGTTTTTCAAGGATATTTACAAGTTTGAACATAGCCTAGTGGTTAAACTTATAGGGTGATGCTACTTTGGGTCGAGGGTTCTATACCCTTTCGCGATATCATTTTTATTTTATACTTTAACTCTTTCTTTTTAGTATTCTTACAACTTTTTGAAAAAAAAATCATACAAAAAATAAATTTTAAGCATTTACATAAAATTAGTTCATTTTAGAACTCAATTACCTAAAAATTGGACGATTTTTCTTAGCATAAGTCTTTAAATCATTTTTTCGAAATTTGGAGAAAACTTTAGTGATTTTTAAATAATGCGGATATCCGCGGACATCCGCGGACGGATATCCGGATATGGAATTTTGGAACGTCACGGATACGGACGGATAACGG